>CAUYPK010013561.1:0-54480 GCA_963574355.1 Loris lydekkerianus | reverse complement strand
AGACCATTTGACATATTTTCATCACACTGGTTAACATAGCCTTCCTGGCATTTTCTTAGTTATTGTGTTAAGACATTTATATTCTACATTTAGTAAGTTTTATATGTTCCCTTGTAAGATGCACCGTAGGTGTGGTCCCACCAATCACCCTCCCTCTGCCCATCCTCCCCCCTCCCTCACATTCTTAGATTATAACTGGATTATACACCTTCCCTACCCTCCCTCCCTTCCCCAGATTCTCAGGTTATAACTGGGTTATAGCCTTCATATGAAAGCCATAAATTAGTTTCATAGTAGGGCTGAGTACATTGGATACTTTTTCTTCCATTCTTGAGATACTTTACTAAGAAGAGTATGTTCCAGCTCCATCCATGTAAACATGAAAGAGGTAAAGTCTCTATCTTTCTTTAAGGCTGCATAATATTTGTGGTTATTTCATCACTAGGCAATGACAGCTTCATTTTCTTGCTCTGATTGTTTAAAATATGAATGATTATCTTTGGAACACAAAGTTCATTTAAATAAACTTTATCATACAAGTATCAAAGTACGATTTCCTTCATAATTATTGCATATCAAGATATGTGTGAAATATGTGGTTTCTTTTTTTCAAATAATATATAGGAACATAGAATAATTTGAAGAAAATCCCAAACAGAATGTATCTGTGATACTGAATTCATAAATAGTGTTCAGGTTCATGCTACAAACTAATGTGAAAGGATTTAGAGCATGCAGAAAATTTACATAGATCAGGTATATTTATGTATTTAAATGTTAAATAATGAAATCATTACAGAAAATTACCACATTTCCAATATATTTTTGCAGTAATGACTAATCAATCTTCAAAATTCTCTGGAGCACTTGAGACTAAAATCTCATTATAAATTGAGTGATATTCATGTAAATAAAACATGATTTATACTAAATATAAGGTTAGCTTCATGATTTTAAATATTTCAGGTGGGTTTTGTCTTCAGCTCTCAAATATTTCCAAATGAGTAAAAAATAATTCACTGAAAACTCGACAAAATACAATTGACACAGAATAAAATTCCACAATGTGAATAATTTTTCATAAAAAAAAAAAATGAAAATCTCAATGTTGCACTCAGATGCACATTATGTTATCTGTCAAACTGATGTGGCAAATTGACTAATAATTGAAATCTTAAATTAAGTAAAATTTTAGGTGACTTTTTAGAAGATGAGTACAGATTAAACCACTCAGATTCAATTGTACAATTTACCGAAGTCACCCTTCCTTTTTTCTTTTCTCTACGTAAATTTCTAATTGATTTGAAAAATCATTTCCCACTCTAAAAAATCAAGCCGAGAAGGCACGTATCTGCTTATATGTGAACTTCTTAATTCCCCTCACCATCTTTAAAGATAATTATATGTTGTCAGACTGTTATTAATTACATAACATAAACGAAATTTACTTTTATGATAAATTAATGGTCTATGTTGCAGAGACCAGATTTTTAAAAAATTAAGAAAAAAGTAGATGTTCTTCCTAAACCATACACAAGGTGTTGTAATGCGAATTTTCATGGTTACTGATTATTTCCCCTGTTCCTTCTTTATATTTGTACTTGTTACTCTCTTATTTTTTACTTGGCAGGCCACCTGAAAGAATTAAAACACAACAATCACCTCTAATTCTTTTTCAAAAACTACAATACGTGGTTTAGGGAACCTTTGTCTTTCAACATGCTGAAATAGCATATTGACTTTAAACTGTACTTCTGAGATTTTCTTGCCTCAGAATCACATACTCCTAAGGAAACTTTTCAGCTCATCTTGAATCTTCATTAAAGAGACTAGTTGATGAAACATGTGAATTATCTGAGAATTAAGCAAATTAGAAAGATACGGAAATCCAGAGGGAAAAAAAGAGAAATATAGTTCAAACACAGATCCAAATGTCCCTAAATTTAAATGTTAGGAGTTTCAAAAGAAGACTAACTGTATTAATAATTAAATAAATAGCAGAAGACACTTTCCATGAATTACGAAGAGATAGGTGACTAATAAAATCTGGTAATGAGTTTGAAAATAAAAAAAATTATTAAACATATTCTTAGAGAATCCCTGAGTTCCAAGGTGAAGAGAATGCCATATGGGATGACAAGAATTTAAAAAACAAACTTCTACTAAAGAATAGAAAAATAAGGCAATCAACTGAGTGTTCAAAGCAACGCTGCCATCTGCCCAATGAGAGAAGTTCAATAATAGCTCATTAAAGGAAAAAGAAAAGCATGAAAAACTTTCACTGGATTTGGCTAGCAAAAAAGCAACAAATTTGAAAATAAGGGAGGAAATTAAAAATTCATAAAGAAGGGACTGGCACAGTGGCTTCTGCTTGTAATCCTAGCCTCTGGGAGGGTAAGACAGAAGGATGCCTTGAGGCCAGGCATTGAAGACCCTCTAAGCAAGAATGAGACCCAGGCCCTACTTAAAACAGAAAAATTAACCAAGTATTTTGGCCGACACCTGCAGTCCCAGCTACTGGGGAGGCTGAAGCAGGGAGATCACTTGAACCTAGGAATTTAAGGTTGCTGTGAGCTGGGCTGATGCCACAGCACACTAATCTGGGGTTAAGAGAGCGACACTCTGTCTCAAAATAATAATAATAAAGAAAGAAAGAAAGAAAGAAAGAAAGAAAGAAAGAAAGAAAGAAAGAAAGAAAGAAAGAAATTAAAAGAAAGGGAAGCAGAAAACAAAATATTAATTCACATGAGTAGAAATTGAATGTTAAAATTGTGAAGCTGCAATTAGAAAGTGTTAAATATCAATCATATGCATACGAATCAATTTCATAGAAAAAAAATTAAGTAAAAATATTGGTAAATTGAATAATTATCTGTCTATGTCGCATTTATTTAAATATCTATTAGGAAAAATTCACATATTAATAGTGTACCGTCAGAAAAAAAATAATCTCTGAATGTTCCAAATATCAGATATTTTACAGACTATTTTCCCTAAACCAAACACAAATGCAAATGTGAGTGATTTACCAATACAGCATTTGAAATTAATAAATACATGTCAGAGGGTGGTGCCTGTGGCTCAAGGAGTAGGGCGCCAGCCCCATATATCAGAGGTGGTGGGTTCAAACCCAGCCCTGGCTAAAATAAAATAAAATAAAATAAAATAAAATAAAATAAAATAAAATAAAATAAAATAAAATACCTGCACCAACAATAAAAAATAAATAAATTAAAAAATACATAAATACATGTCAGATAAACCTTTGTACACTGAAAGGGAATAGCCATGAGACTATGACTATTTAGAAAGCAATAAAATGGATATTAAAACTATGAGACACAGCAAAAGCCGTTCTAAGAAGGAGTTTTATGGCAATTAATATGTACATGAAAAAGAACGATCAGAAACTAGGAACTGGGAAAACATTGGCAATCTATACCTAGAAGGAAATATACCTAGAAAGAAAAACTGGTAAAGATCAGAGCAAAAAAATAAAGAAGAATATTAAAATTTCAATAAAACAAAAAGGTATTTAAAAAAAAGAGAAAAAGTTGACAAACCTTTATCCAGATTAAGAAAAAAGAAATCTAAGTAACTAAGGTCAGAGATGAAAAAAAATGGAGACACTCCGGGGGGTATCTCAAAAATACAGAGGATCGTATGCGTCAACCACAAGCAATTACACTCCAACAAATTGGAAAACCTGGAAGAAACGGATAAATTCCCGGCCACCTAGAACTTATCAAAATTGAATCATGAAGAAATAGAAAATCTGTACAGCCCAGCAGTGAGTGACAAGATTGAACAGTAATACAACATCTCCCATCAAAGAGTAGCCCAGGATGGGATGGCCTCACTGTGATATTCTTCCAAACGTTTAAAGAGGATAAAATACCAATTCTACTCAAACTATTCCAGAACACCGAAGAAGGGTAAACACTTCCAAATGCACGTAAGGAGGGCAGCATTATCTTGACACCTGAGCCAGAGAGACCCAACAAAAAGAAGAAAACGTCAGGCCAATATCCCTGCTGAACGTAACACAAAAATCTACAACAAAATACTAACGAAACGAATTCACCGGCAGCATTAAAATCTCATTCACCACGATAAAGTGGGATTTATAACAAGGCAGCTGGGAGGGTTCAGCAGGGTGACATAGTGAGACTCTATCTCAAAAAAAAAAAGAAAAAAAATACCAAAGCAAGTACCAAAAAGAATAGGAAAGAAAGATATATTGCAAAAACATAATACAAACATGTGACACAGCTACTGTTACAAATTAATACAGTATTATAGAAATTGATATGCAGATCAGTGATAGGAATGATTGGGAACAGACTTCTTTATAAATGAAATATTACATTATAAATGAAAGTAGCAGGAAATGGAGAAAATATAGATTATTTAATAAATTTAATGGTGTTTACACAAATAGCCATGTATCTGGAAAAAATAAAATACAACTTTTTTTCATCATATGCAAAAATGTGGCTCCTAATAATCTAAAAATGTATATGTAAGCAATGAAAAAATAATGTACTACAAAAAAAGAAAATCTAGAAAAAGCAGGGTATCATTTAAGGTCGGGGAATATTCTTGACCAGGACTGGCAATTTGGTAACTTGGGTGATCACTTTTCATACGTTTTTTAATCTCACTTTACATCTGTCTATGGATCTATCTATTCATCCATCTATTGAGAGAAAAGGGAGATCAGAGAAAATAGAAAGAAAAAACATGCACATTATATATATATATATATAATTATAATAATTGTTGGAATATATTGTATTTTCTAACAATTATTATAATAATATGGTATATAATGTGCATGCTTATATATATATGAATGTTAGTTATGGGGACTTTTCTTTAGAATTAGTTTAATTCTGATCATTTTGAACATATATATATATATGTATATATGTGTATGTGTATATATATGTGTATGCATACACATATGTGTGTGTATATATGTATATATATATGTCTGCCGTACCTCAGTTCACTTTTGTCATTCTGTGATCATTTCTAGATCCTTTATCTTTTCAATCTGAAATTTAGAGTTATCTTCATCGAGACTGCATTTTGGCTTACTAAATTCATGCTTACATGCATACATGCTCCTGTAACTCTCTTAATCCCATCAATATTAAATTACCTCTAAGTTACAATGTTTATCAAAGTTTAACGAACATATTTTTAAATAGCGGGTCAGTCAAAAATAGTAACCCATATGGAAGGGATTTCAAAAAAGACAAAACTGGGCAGTGCCTGTGGCTCAAAGGTTAGGGTGCCTGCCCCATTTACTGGAGGTGGTGGGTTCAAACCTGGCCCTGGCCAAAAAAAAGACAAAGCTCAAGAATGAATGTGTTTATGCACAAGACGTCCTCAAGTCTGAACCCAAATGGACTGATTCATAATCTTTTCTCCGAGGACTTTCTAAATGTGTACCAAACTCTCTACTGTAGAAGTAAAGTAAACTCTAATTTCATATACTACTAATAACAACAACAATTGTATTTATTTGATACGTACTATCTAATTATAAGGTTTCTATAACATTAGGTATATGGTTCTCCGATTTGCTTTTCAAACAGGTAGTAAAAACAGTATATATATTTTAAAACTCACTTCAAAGCCTTTGCAATTCCATTACCCCACACAACTTATTGGTAAAGGTTCCTTTAGGTAAGAACATTATAAATATGACAACATTTATGAAGGAAACTTTACAATTTTATGAAATAGGTTATGTATATAAAGTTTATACAAGCGAGATAAAATGACAATTCAGGTGCAGCACAATGTCGAAAATCAAAACTGTGTTTTTATTTATATGATTTATATTTATTTTATTTATATTAACTTTATTAAATTTTAAGCCTCTTTAATTTTGTGAAGGCAAAAAATGGAAACCTAATAAACACACGTGTATGTAAAATAAAAAAAAAAAATATTAATCACCAACTTACTATACATCAAAAAAAAAAAAAAAAAAGTCAAAACGTTTTCATCAGGGCACAGGGAAACTCTTAGCATGTCCCAGGAGGGGGTCTTTGGAGATCTTCAGAAGCTCCTCAGTGTTATCTGAGGGGCTGCTGTGCTTGTTGCTAGCCCACCAGGGCCTTTCACTTTTGTTAGATTTGGTGCTGAGGTCAAATTGATTCCGGTGTTGTGGGAAATGGGACAGAGAGGCCCCTGTGGGATTCCAGCGAGATTACAGGAGAGGCTGCAGGGAATTGGCTGTTTTGATGAGAGCTGGCACAGTACTTAATAAACACAGCGTGTCCCAAACGTCTCCCTGAAGTCACCTTATTCCTATATTGTTTATTGACAAGTTTAATTTCCCCTGTTATCCAGGGAAGGAGGTTGTTAATTTCCCCTGTTATAGAAGAAGAGAATTTGTGTTCCACCATCAAAAATTAATGAGAGAGATTTTCTTGGTGGATTCAAGTGTCTGATCACAATGCAAAACTGTGTGTATTATTCAAATGAGAAAAAAATGTTTAAAATATGACTCCTAGTTGAGTATAAACTGGTCTGTAAAGTTATAAGACATATGCTTGCTAATGGAAGGGAGTTGAAGGGAAGGAAGTCACTTAGTGCTTTAGGTTGAGACACTTCCTGGAATACTTTGTATGTGACTTTACAAAACATCATACATGTTTTATAGCAGTCCACAGTCCTTCCGACTTTTTTATTTTTTTATTTTGTGCTAACAAAACTCCATTTAGTTTTTTGAAGATGCAAAGAAATCAATTGAATAAATTAAATAATTTTGTCACATTTCTTATATTATCTGTAAATACCTCTCTCCTGCACACACACATTCATGTATCATTATAGACGTGGCTGTTTCTTCATTGTTTTTGTAAAATTCATTTTTAACTTTTGCATTTATTTGCATCGAGATAAGGGACCTGAATTTTTTTATGGTTACACGTTAACACCCTATATTATTTGAAGACAATATCAAAATATGACACAGCGATTGTCACAATATTATTTATACTGAATGTTAGACTAGATCTCTTTAATAGGTTTCCAAAAAAAAGGCCAGGAGGTTATAAGGCACAAAAACATTTTCACTTTACACTGCTAAAGTTTTTGAAAGTGGGGCAGTGCCTGTGGCTCAGTGGGCAGAGCGCCAGCCCCATATACCGAGGGTGGTGGGTTCAAACCCAGCCCCGGCCAAACTGCAACAACAACCACAAAAAAATAGCTGGGCATTGTGGCGGGCGCCTGTAGTTCCAGCTACTGGGGAGGCTGAGGCAAGAGAATCACCTGGGCCCAGGAGTTGGAGGTTGCTGTGAGCTGTGACGCCACAGCACTCTATGGAGGGCGACAAAGTGAGACTCTGTCTCTACAAAAAAAAAAAAAAAAAAGTTTTTGAAAGTGACAATTTCAAATATCTTCACTGACTTTGGTTATTTAAATTTTCCAATGTGATAAATGTACGAGGCAACGGGATGGTATACCACAGTTGTTCTTTTTTATGAGTTTATATTTTTGCTTATTTACCTACTATACTGTTACTTATTTTAAAGAAAATATTCTTGAACTGTTTATATTAAAATATATTAAATATACGTATATTTATTATATTTATTATCTGTAATATATAGTCGTATCATTTATTTCAATTATTTTCCCAGTTACCTCTATAGTTTTGAGATAAAATTTTTATGTGCATAAAAATGTGAATATTATCTATGTAATGTGATTATGATGATTTTATCTGAGACAGTTTTTCCTCCACAGATCAGCCACACTTTTTATTTTCTGATCCTTTATGATCCATTTTTATAGTTTGTTCTTTAGACTAGATACATTGGCAGACAGACCTACATGCACACACCCATGTAGTGTGGGACAAATATGTACTTAATCCTTTATTTCCTAGTTGCTATGTTTATTAAACCCACTTGTTAGTTTTCCCCGATAATACACAGTTTATATTTTCCTAAATTAAATTCAAAGACCTGATAGCGTCCATTTCTCCGTAAGTGTGTGTGTTTGCATGCTCTTTTCATTAAATTTTACTTTTAAATTTTACATATTAAATTTTTACTTTGGCTGAGTTTAAATATTTAATATCGCACAGAAATCAACCATCAAATCAGTTTTGATTATTCAGATGGAATCATTGTTAGCCCTTTCGTTCTAACTCAACTTTAGAAGGATTTTGGAGACTTTTAGGAATAGGAAGCCAGGGTCTGGATTGCGATAACCTTGAACCTAAGCGTTCGCTGTTCTTGCATTATGCAGGCTTCTCATCCAGGGATATGAGTCATCCCTTCAGTTATTCAAATCTTCTTTTATTCCACATATAAACTTTTATAACATCTTTTTATAGAGGCCGCATTTCTTGGTTATGTTCCTTGTTAAATTTATCCATAGGCACTTTATATTTCCTGTGGTCAAATGTTTTCTTTTGCTTACTATTGGGATTCTTTCAGCCAGATGTTATAACCTCAGAACTGGAGTTCCCTTTCACTGGTCTCCCAGCCTGCCCCATTGTTGAACGAATCCTTCTGCTGACCAACATCATGATACAGACAGGCCGTTTTAAAATATCCAGCATTCTAAATAAAAAAGAAAACACTTATGAAGATCAGAAGACCATAAAAGAAAGATGATATCAAACATAGCCTGTAAAGGCACCAAACTCTTTTAATGCTGTTGTGGTTTTGAGAATCTGTTCCTTGTGCTCTTAGCTGGAGAGCTCTTTCTGTGAAAACATGTTTAGCCTGGCATGCCTCTCTGTCCCATCCCAATTTCTGAAATTCTCATCCTTTGAGAAACACCTTAACCTCTATCTTAGGTCCTCTCTAATAACTCTGCTTGAGACCTCTCACACAAAATTCCTAAGTTTTGTTTGCTGGAACTCAAACAGAATCTGTAAACAATATCTTTCATTTTAGATATTTCATATGGCAGATTTTCACTTCTAGAGGGCCAAATACTAGATACCTCCATAAATGAATGAAAAATTGAATGAATACGTAAACAATGAATGAATCACTGGCACGAAATCATTTTTGACCATGCTGTAAATACTTTGTAGCTAGTGAGTGCCGCACAAAAGGACAGGTGACTATGGTGGAGGCTGTAAGTGAGCTCTGTATAGCCTGCTTGGAAGGAAATATTCACATAAGACAAGTATAATGAAAACAGCTACTATATATAATCCGTACCATATATATATATATATATATATATATATATATATATATATATATCTTAACAATTATTTATTAACTTAACCTTCACAACAAACTTTAGGGTTTTTATTGCCTACATTTTACAGATTTGGGGATTGAAAGAAGACAGTGTTACTACTTTGTACATAACCATACAACTTAAAAGAAGAAAAACATGATCATAACCCATGCAGTCTACTTCCACAACTTATGTTTTTGAACACCAACCTCTAATATACTGCTTAAAAATATATTGATATCACCAGGTGTGAGACTTTAAGCCTGTAATCCTAGCACTCTGGAAGGATGAGGTGGGTGGACGACTTGAGCTCAGGAGTTCGAGACTAGCCTGGGCATGAGCAAGACCCTGTCTCAAAAACAGCAGGCCTTGTGGAGGGGGCCTATAGACTCAGCTATTTGGGAGGCTGAGGCAAGAGGATCTCTTGACCTCAAGTGTTTGAGGTTGCTGTGAACTGTGATGCCACAGTGACAGAGTGCCACAGTGACAGAGTGAGACTCTGTCTCAAAAAGAAAAAAAAAAAGAAAGAAAAAGTTATATAAACACAAGATGGGAGTATTTTTCTTATCTGTACCATGTCATCCATTCTAATTGGCCTTTAAAATGTTAATTATGTGGTTAATTCTTCAAAAGTCCTCCTAATAATTCCATGATTCCTGAATTTATAATATTAGTAGATCATTTTTCTTATTCCCTTACTAGATTTTTTAATCTTCTGAGAGGATAGTATTTCAAAAATAAAGAGAAATATTGTAAGGTAATATTTTAGACGTATAAGACAGTGTATGACAAGAAACTGCTCTATATCCCTTTTCCAGGCTAAAAAACCTTTATTTGCATTTACTTCAATTGCTTGTCTAACTCTGTCTCTGTCCAAATCTCTTCTTTCAAATAATTTGAGCAAGGTTATAAAACATGTTTATTATCCCTCAATATTTTAGGGTGCTTTTCTTAAGAACAAAGAACATTTTATGATCAAAGCAGAATGATCAAAATCATCCATGTGCTACTTTTTCAAACCTCCCATTTCTATTCCAACACAACCATTTTCATAGTTTTCTTTTTGGAAAAATAAACATAAGAAAACGCTGCTCTATAAGTTTGTTTTTTAAAGAATATTTCAAGTCATAGAAAGCATATAAAACTAGACTAAGACATGGTGTATTAACTCACAGCTAAAAGCAACAGTTTTTTAAATATTGTATAATTAGATTTATGTTACAACCCTTTTCAAATTCTTTTAATCTGATTAATATTGTCCAATTTATTTTTTACTAAGAGGGTTAGCAAAAGTAGTAAGATATGAAAATCTATTCCTATGAGCTACAATTTCTTTTGATGATTATTTTAGCCTCTAATATTTAATCCCTACTAACTAGAATAAATCATATTATTTAAAACTTTTTCTAACCGGTACATTATTTCTGTTTCAAAACTAAGTAATCCAGCCAAATATTTTAGTTTGCATGGTCATAAGAAACCACTTTGATAAACACATTGATCAAAAGAAATCAGAAAAAAATAACTTGAGGTACATAAGCAAATATGTATTTTCTAACCAAAGTTTGGGAAAAAATAATTACAAATTGTTTAGTTAAGTAATTAATTGTAAAATGAATAATATTGCATTATATTAATATAATATAGTATGTTTTAGATATGCCACTTATAACATGATTGTTTAAATAAGATATATACCATGATCTATCATATTATCACTTTATTATGGAGACTTTAATAAATCTATTTTCCATAATACAGTGTTTTTAAATTTTTTTTCATGATAGCCTTTATATGCAATAACCTTTGGTTAGGCTCAAACCCCTTTTTTTGAATGCAAATTTGTCTTGGATGGTAAAGACTCTAAGGTTACTTCAGCATATAAGTAATTGGCAAAATAAGTCATAGACAAAATTATTAAGGATTTAAAGTGTTCACTTAAGCACATTTCTTCCTTTTTAATAGTAAAGGAAGGTAAATATATGTCTATTCCAAAATAAATAAAATTACATAACTTCATTATTATCACAAAAACCATGGCATAGTTCATTAATAATTTTAAATACAATAAGAAATATGAGTAAGTATAATTGATGATTATTTTTATATTTTAAATATATAAAAATTAAAATCGATTATTTTATTTTTAATACATAAAATTATATAAATTTTACAAATATCATGACTTTTATAATATCTGTAATAATTTCAAAATGCTTAAAATAGTTTCACTATACTAATTATAGGTACTTTTTTACTTGGAATTTCTTTAACTAGATTGGAGACAATCTTTAGTTTGTTATGTTTGGTAACTTAGGAAAGGAAACAATTTGTACAACATAAAAACATCAAGAATAAGATTTTATCTTGAGTTCCAAAATAGTCCTTGATTTGATGTTAGTGTTTACCCATATTTTACCAAGCTCAAAAAATTTTACTAGCATGCCTTAAAAATCACAAGATATTTATTATACTTTACTCTGATGCAAATGTATCAAACATTTTAATTCCTCATGCAATTGTGAAAATTTTTATCAAAAAAATTAGAATTTTTTCTACATACTCTACACTGTCAAATTCCTTTTGTAATCTAATTGTTTTTTGAAATGTATTAAGCAACATGAACATGGATACTACAACCTAATGACACGAGGTGATTTTCACCTATGCTTTTAAAGAAAAATATGTCCAAATTATAGAAAATCAACAGCTTTTAATATATTGCATAATTAGATTTGTTATATCCATTTTATAATCTTTTTTATAAATCCTATTTATAATCATTCTTTTAATCTGAATTCTGAATCTTGTCCAATTTATTTTAAACTAAGAAGGTTATCAAAAGTACTCAGATATTAAAACCAATCCTAACCCTATGAGCAATGTTTTATTTTGGTGAGGGTTTTAGCCTCAAGTATGTAATCCCTACTAACTAGAATAAATTGTATCTTTTTAAACTTTTTGCTTAGTGATAATGTTATTTATTTACATAAATTACAATAAAAATCATTGGAAATTAATTTCTATTTGGTGTCTCAACTCAGTAACAGGCTTTTGAAAAGCCAAATAATATATCCCTTTTCTAATACCAATTTCACTGTTTTTATATGATAAAAAATTATTATAATAAATACTAAGAAAGCATTTAAAATTTTGAAAAACTATGTTTACCAATCATTTTATTTTCACTTCAATTTGTTCATAACTTAAACTGACTTGCAAAAACTTTAACAGTATTAAGGAGAAATGCTTGAAAAATAGTATTTTTTTTCAGCTAATCCAGAAATTATAACTGAGAAAACAAAGATTATAAGTTTTTTTTGCTAAATAAATAAAATCTAATAAAACATAAATGTGCAGATTAATGTAGACCTCCTAGAACCACACATTTATGATGATCACTTGGATTAAAAATTGAAATTTCTAAAAGTTAAATTTGCCAAACTTATGAATACACTTTCATTTGACTCAGATATTTTCTGTCCCTCTTTCTCTCTCTCTCTCTTTTTTAGATGGAGTTTCACTCTGTCAACATGTGTAGAGTAAGTGATATCATAGCTCACAGCAACCTCAAACTCTTGGACTCAAGCATTCCTCATGTCTCAGTTTCCTGAGTAGCTGGGACTACAAGTACCTACCATAAGACCCGGCTAGTCTTTCTATTTTTAGTAGAGATGGGATCTCGCTCTTCCTCAGGCTGGTCTCCAACTCCTGAGCTCAGGCTATCCACCTATCTCGGCCTCCCAAAGTGTGAGGACTACAAGGGTGAACCACTGTGCCTGAAGTGGTATTTTTTTCTCTTAATTTTACGGGCAAAATTTCCTTTTATGAGAATTCACAAGGGAAGCCATCTGTACTTTTTATCTATTATTTTGTAAATTGCTAATGAGAAGCAAGATTTTTCAGTTTGGAAAAGTCAAAAGACTCCCAGTCTAATCAGATATTATATGTGTTTACTGCAAATCATAGCAGGTACTTTCATAATATTTTAGTACAAATATTGTCTCTAGGATCTGTTAGACTACAATATATAAATTTTGGAGTATAATATCTTCAACATAAGAATAGGACTTGGTTTTGTGATTTAATTTAGATCCAGTGATTTCAAGCAAGGATGACAGCACTCTTTAAAAAGTCTTATGTTTAAAAAATGGAAACATATTTCAGATGTTTCAATGACAGGGCTACAGGAATAAGAAGTGGACAACGTAGGAACAATAATCCTTTTATAATAAGAGGTTGTTCCTATATAAAGAATTGTCTCACCCAAAATGCCGAAAGTTCTCCTTCTGAGAAACATTAACATTCAATAGATTTGTTTAATGCAACAATTATGTATCAAGCAAATGGTAGCAGCTAGCACAAAATATAAAACATCTCCATGGAGTTGCAACGCATCAAAAACCATCATACTTCATAGAAATAATCGGGAAGAATTGCAATCGCAAGTTCCATGAGAATGGTAGGTAGTGAATGGTGGGTAGTGAATGGTGGGTAGTGAATGGTGGGTAGTCACTGGTGGGTAGTCACTGGTGGGTAGTGAATGGTGGGTAGTCACTGGTGGGTAGTCACTGGTGGGTAGTGAATGGTGGGTAGTGAATGGTGGGTAGTCACTGGTGGGTAGTCACTGGTGGGTAGTCACTGGTGGGTAGTGAATGGTGGGTAGTGAATGGTGGGTAGTCACTGGTGGGTAGTGAATGGTGAGTAGTCACTGGTGGGTAGTGAATGGTGGGTAGTCAATGGTGGAAACAATCTGATGTGGAAATGCATTGAAAGTAAACAGAAGAAAGTTGGAGACTTGTGATTTGTTATATGATGCATCTTCTATTTTCCCTGCAATGTAGTGACATCAAATGACCCTGTAGACTATTGACACTTTATAAAAAATGATTCCTTAATAATTGTGCATTAAAAAATATTTGCTATGGTTAGAAGTGCTTTACTGTCTGAAGGATAATCCGAGGTAATGTAGTCCACACTCAGAAGTCTACAGAAAAATGCTTTTTGACACATGTTGGGATGATGCCTCATTTAAGGACTTGCTGCATCCTTCATATTCATAGGATTTTATCAACTATTGAGATAAAAACAAACAAACAAACAAAAAATAACCTCCTAGTTTTCCTGAACCTAAAGTAAGAAGAAAAGTATTTGCTTTAACAACTATCACAGAGAATGCAAGTTGAGTGATACCACAGATAGAATTAATCAAGAACTTATTTGACTGGTGATCTTGGATTCTTTTACGTTTTTATCTATCAGTACTGCATAGTCTGTCACAGGTTTAGATCCACTCCATCTCCCAAAGAAAAAACTGATAAGGATCTTAGTCATTTCTCTGCTTGTTGGAAAATGTGATGATTTATTTACCAACTTGGTGAAGCTTTTTTATCAGGGGCACTTAAAGCTTTGCAGAACTGGAGACTGACATTCATGTAAACTAGTGTCCCTCAGGCACCAAAATACTTTAATACTATTAAAAGGTTTCTTTCCTACTCACTGGATAGCAGGTTAGTGCAGACTAGGTTTGCTGATGTCTTATATCTTAGAAAATATCTGAAAAGAATAATATTCTTACCAATCTTACACATTGAAGAGAAATGGAGTTGGGCCTGTTTATGTCAAAATCAAGTTTAGTTCAACGAGTTATGGGGGCACACAGATAAAAGATTATATGTTAACACTTATCATTTGTGTATCGTACAAAGCTTTTATCTGATAAAAGCTTGTACGCTTAAAAATACACCTTCTTTAAATAATCTGTATCTAGTGATGTTTATGCGAAGTAATGCATTTCCCTTTTGAGAATAAACGGAGAACTAAATTTTGACTCCTGCTTTAATATTAAGGAAGAAGTATATTTTTATAAACCATTTATGAGTAAAATTATTATATAGAACAACAATTTATGGGGTTGACTTGAATTTGGGGCTTGAAACTTCAATTTTGTTTGAATTGAAGAGAATTCAAAACTTAAAGTTTGGGCTTTCCAACTTAACTCACAGGGGCAGCATATTCTTTTTTTAATATGATTCATCATTTATTTTAATTAAGACAGTTAATGACTTTTTAATGGGGAAGCCATTTTTTCTCTCTGATGAAGTCATGGTCACCAGTGGGATTCAGTATGCTAAGGCAAGCATACATCTCCAATGAGTAATTCTTCTACCATTTCCTTCCTAATTATAGATTAAAATATCATTTATAGGAACAGGATTTGAAGCAGCTGTTCTAATGCTGCTTACCTTTGCATAGCACCAAAACATAACCCAACGCCTTGCAGCCCATGTAGAGCTGAACCTCCTTTGTAGGTGATTGACAGCTCTTCCTGGAAGTAGAAAATGTGGCAAAACAAACTCCAAAACCGAAACCCTTTTCTCTTTCATTACTTCCTAGCAACACTCTATATACAATTCCTTCATAATTTGCATTCCCATCAGAAGTGCGAAAGTCTTCCCTTCTCTACACATCCATACCAGCATCTGCAGAATCAGGATTTTGTAATGTGGGCTAATCTCACTGGGGTAAGATGAAATCTCAGAGTGGTTTTGATTTGCACTTCTCTGATGATTGGAGACCATGAGCATTTTGTCATATGCTTGTTGGTCATTCATCTGTCATCTATTTTTAATATGGATGGAGTCTGTCTCTTGCTCAGGCTGGTCTCGAACTCCTGAGCTAAAGAAATCCACCTACCTCACACTCTTAGAGTGCTAGGATTACAGGCGTGAGCCACCATCCCTGACCCAAACACAGTATGATTAAAATGTTCAGTGAGTAGATAGCTGTGACTATTTTACAGTTTTGTGAATAGAATAAGAAAATGCTCAATTATACATTTATATGGTAAGTTTTAAGGTGTATATATTATATCAAACAAAAAAGTAAAATATCCTGACTAGCATTACTTTTTTGCTTGCAGTGATGTCTCAATGGTTTCTGGCATAAAAATAATTGACTATCCTAATGAAAAAGAAAATGGGATCAAAATTTATGCACAAAAATTGTTATTATAACATTACTATTATTAGTGAAAACTAGGATCACCTGAGTATCATTTCAGTGAGACTATTAAATTATGACATAACTATAAGAAGAATTGTTAAGCTATATTATAATCACATTTTGGTGAGAATATTTGTATTGCTGTCATGTTTAAAATATTATGTCAAATTAAATATATGTTATATATGATTCCAATAATAATATATTCATATTTACATATAAGAACAATCATATCTACATCACAAAAAGTAATTTAAAATTTTACGATTTTGTGTAATGACTGTAATTTTATTTTTTATCTATCTAATCAGTGAATCATTTATTCATTTATTCAAGCACTTCACTGAACAATTTTCATCCTGCAGTGAACAAAATTATTTTTAGAAATTAAATCATAAATTAGTTTTCACATTGCTCTATATGCATAAATTGCTTGTGATAAATAGCTAATAATTTTATAATGTATAAAAAATAAAAATTAAAATGCTTAACAAACTAGAATCCATTCTGTTTTATGACAACCATATTTAGAAAATATGTATTTTGGGGGACATTTTTAGATTTGAAATGGCTTGACAGCTACTGATCTCTAATAATGATGGCGGAATGAGGTTGATTTGTATAAATTCGTTTTCATCTTTGCAATTTTGACAACCACCATAAGTAAGATGAAAGAAAAGTAAAAGAAGATTTGGAAAAAATAATAAACCTACATTGGGTGGGGACTGAATAATGTGCTAATTAAGGAAATGAAGGGCAAGATGGGGATGGCCTTGAAGTCCTACCTGCACACCCCAGAAACACATATTTCTTTTCTTTAACCTGTCATACACCAAGCTTTAAAATTAAGATTTGTCATGTACTATCTCTGATTATATTTCTCAGTGTCTATGCATTGACAGGTGTTCTTGGTTTACCTTCCACCTGCAGGGCACTGGCTGCAAGTCAACTTCAAGAAGCTTATATTTGGGAGGAGAATTCAGGCAATATATAGATATAGATATAGATGTCTCTCAATACAATATTATTTTAATAATATTGAACTTGTCCCAATTTCTAATGTGTTAGGAAACAATGAGTCTGCATGAATTAAAAAGTTCTCCTAAAATCATCTAGTAGGAGAACATTGTGGAAAAGTAGATCTATTCCACTTCTTGAAAAATGCCAGGTCTTTATTAAGGAATAACACACTCTTTATATACTCGACAGTATTGTTGCAGTGGTGGTTCCCTATTCTGAGAAATACATGTGCTTCAGTGTTGAGTAAAACTATTTTCTTAAAATGGTACTTGAATATGTACAATTATAACACTTGAAACTTGTAGTCTTTATTGTATTGTTGGTATCAAAACAAATGCACATGTTATATATGAACAAATACGTTAAAATGTTCAAATCACTTGTATAAATTTAGTATGATAAATGACCTTGGAAAATCACAGCTTCTATGTGTCTAGTGAGGAATGTTTTGCCAAGATTTCTTTTTCTTTCTCTGGCTGTGACCCCTTCATTCTCCTACCTCCTCTCTCCAATTCAACTCTGACTAGAAATTTTCTCCCACATTATAATCTGTACAAAGCATCATTTTCTTTCAGTATTATTGGATATCACATGTGTATAACATTTAATGAACTCCTGGGACAATTAAAATAGCAGGAATTAATGTAAATGTAATTAGCCACAAAAACCCAAATGTGGTCCTTGAGCTTTCTTATCGTTTCTGTATTAACTAGAATGTGATAATAAAGGTAACTCTAAAAATGTTTAAATTAACATTTTCTTCTAGTTTATATTTTAAAACAAAGTTATTTTTTATTGCATTTTCCTTTGGGGTCATAGTCCTATGTTCTCTGCCTCTCCTGATTGACAGAATGCTTCCTAGGTTTTCGGAAAGAATTTCAATAGTTTCAGGTCTTACAATAGTGAAGTCTCTCAGCTATCTTGAGTTAATTTTTACATATGGTGAAAGACAGGGATTTAGTTAAATTCTGTGTGTGGCTATCCAATTTTCCCAGCAACATTTCTCAATGCAGTATCCTTTCCCAGTATGTTTTTGTCTGCTTTATTGAAGATCAGTTGGTTGTAGGTATATGTTTTACTTCTGGGGTCTGTATTCTATTTCATGGATTTATGTGTATATTTTATACAAGGTCCATGGTGATTTGACTTACACCTCGTGGTACAATTTCAAGTCAGTGTAATGTAATATCTTCAGTTATTTAAATTTTTTTCCTTTTGTTTAGAATAGGTATGGCAATTCAGTCTTTTTTGTTTGTTTCATTTAAATTTAAAAATTTGTTTTCTCATTGTTTGAAAAGACTTTGGTATTTTAATAGAAATAACATCAATTCTGTAGATTGCTTCAGCAATATGGTCATTTAGCAATATTTCTTCTTCCAATCTATGAGCATATTTTTCAAATTGTGTATATCATCTATGATTTATTTCATCAGTATTTTGTGGTGTTCTTTGTACACATCTTTCATCTTTTTAGTTAAGTGTATTTCTAGTTAACTGTTTTTCAGGTACTGTAAATTGCATAGAGTTCTTGATTTGTGTCTTAACTTGGCCTGTATGAACAAATGGAATTTAATTAAACTAAAAGCTACTGCACAGTAAATGAAATAATCAGCAGAGTAACCAGACAACATGCAGAAAGGGAGAAATATCCACAAACTTGCATCTAACAAAAGACTAACATCAGAACTTACAACAACTCAAACAACTCAGCAAGAAAAAACAAACAAATAAATATATAGCCTCATTCAAAATGAGGCAAGTGACACGAATAGATATTTTCTTAAAAGAAGACATAAAAAATTCCAGTAAGTATATGAAAAATGTACATTATCACTACTCTTCATAGAAATGCAACTTAAAATCATAATTGGAGTCCATCATACCTGAGTCAGAACTGCCATTTTTAAAAAGTAATAAGGCACTGGATGTTAGCTTGAATGTGGTGAAGGAATAAGTGGGAATGTAAATTAGCACAATCTCTAGGGAAAACAGTATACAGAATTCTCAAAAAAAAAAAAAAAACTATAATCAGATCTATCTTTACATCCAGCAATTTCACTACTGGCAAAAAAAGTTATATCAAAAAAAAAATGCTAGCCCTTACATGTTTATCAAAGCACAATTAAAGCAAAGACATGGAATCAATATAAGTATCCACTAACGACAGATCAGAAAAAGCAAAAAAGGATTAAAATGTCTTTTGCAGAAACCTGCATGGGACTGGAAGCCATTATCTTCAGTGGAGTCGCTCAGGAATGGGAAATTAAGTGTTGTGTGTTCTCTTTTATAAGCGGAGCTGAGCTATGGTTCATGTGGTCAGACAGAATGGAAGAGACAGTAGACATTGAAGACTTCAAAGGTGGGAGGTTGGGGGAGGTAAGGAATGAAAAATTACTTCTTGTACAAGGCATCCTCTTCAGGTGATGGGTACAATAAAAGCCAAGACTTCACTGCTATCTAGTGCTGTATCTGTGAAATGCACAAAACTGTACTTGTACCCCCTAGACATATTAAAATAAAAAATAAAAATACAAAATTTAAAAAGTCATGCAAACTTGGAAGATTTTCAACATTAACACTGTGGCCTCAATTTGAAAAACTAAATCCTTAGAGTCATGTAATTTTATTGGTTGTTTTCTCTTAAGATTAAATTGCTAATAATAATTTCTTCTTCTTTCTCTCTTTTTTTTTTTTTTTTTTGAGACAGAGTACACTATGCTTCCTTGAGTAGGGTGCTATGACATCATAGCTCACGGCAACCTCAAACTCTTAGGCTCAATCAATTCTCTTGCCTCACTTCTCCTTGGCTTCCCAGAGTGCTAGGATTACAGATGTGAGCCACCAGGCCAGGCCCGACTTTAATATTCTTAAAATAAGTTTTATTGTATATATTTCAGGCTTATAACATTCCGTGGGAGACATATAGATAGTAAAACACTTACGATAGTAAAGCAAATTAACATAGTCATCATTTCAAATAGTTACTTTTTCGAGGGATAAGAACAGCTAAAATCCAGCTTTTTAATTCAAATTCTAAATTTTTAGATATATTTTAATTAGTTATTTGGGCAATAAATTTGTCGAGACCATAGTTTCCTATGTTCCTGAAAGCAAGGGCTCTAACTTTGTCTTAATTGTTGGAATCAAGAAGAGAAAATATAAAGAGAAGCGTTGATAAATTTAGTGCTGGTATTTTGTGTTTGTGATATTGGAAAAATTGCCACATTAAGATGCCCTACTTATAGGAAATGAAACAAACAAATTGTGGCATGAAACGATGACATGTTTTTTTCTAGGCTGTATTTCTATTTCTTAAAACACAGGCAAATATCACCTTTTGAATCTAAAAGCCAGCCCTAGCCAGTGCCATCTCTTCTAGGCTCCTTATCTCCTTGTAACAAACCCCAGAAAATTAATTGCTTTTTGTAATAATTCAACCCACCCTCTACCTGAGTTTCCTCCCCCCCCATAAGACTGTGATTTACATATGATCTTATTAATTTCTTCCTCTTTGCTTCCCCTAAATTTCTGGAATAGAATATTAGTAGGCACTCTGAAGAAGTATAGAAAGGTGTAAAGTTAACACATAAAGAAATTCAGCATTATTGAAACTCCTAGAAATCTCAATCACTTTAATGGACTTGATATTCCCAACATCACTCTGTTATTATAGCCACCTGTCCTGTCCTTGGTTTTACCCTTGATGGTGAGACTTAGCAACACTCTCCTGTGCTTAAATTCCAAATCACAAGAAAAGGTTATTATGCCCTTTGACTATGAGTAAAGGGTCCATTTACAGCTTGAGAATAACTTTAGTTTAGTTCAGAAAGGGACCATCAATCTCTGTTGGGTAAGGAACTTCAAAAGAAGTCTCAGCCAATACCTGGAAGTACCTTTTAATACTGTACCAGCCAACACCTTTTACAAAGTTAAATGGATACTAAAATTAATTTTAAATGCCAGTCAGTGAACCTAATCTCCTTTATATAATTATAATAATTAATATGAATAAGCACTTGTAAGCCTTATTTTTTAAGTGATTATTTTGCATTGCTGTTCACAACACAAATTTTATGGGAGCAAAATCAATGTTTTTATTCTGTAAAGCCTCTTAAATAATGGATGCATGGTAAACTTTACTTAATAGCAATAACATAGTTAATATTTCCAGGTTAAAAATTAAATGAAATTATCCTGATGAGTGATGGCATAATATTTTAAATGATCTCTTTCAAAAAACATGCGGACATCTTTGTCATTTAACAGAGTAAAGTAAGCTGTGCGGTGTTGCCATCCATACAACACACTTTCTCTATTGGATTTTCAATTTTATTTTTCATGCCAGCAGCCCTCATATGGATTTTCAGACATTTTTGACAACTACAATTGGTCCTTACACTCTTCCCATCAAAGTGTCACTAATACTTCAATTTGCATATAAATTCCTGTTCTCCATGGCATACCACATGAATGAAGAAAATAACCGTTTGCTTTTCTAGTCCAGCAAAAAGGACTTCAGGCAAACTGGATATATTATGTCCATAGTAAGACATAGAAAACGGCTGCTGATGATGGTGATCAGTGTTAAAGCATCTTGAGGAAGGATTTGATGACTGAAGACTCGTCTCCAAGACTGGCTATTCCCCGTACCGAGACAGCACCAGCTACGGTGAGACCCGCACACTGCAGTAGGTAGATGGTCTAAATTACCTCTTTCCAGCAGGCCTCTCCATTAGCACAGCCACCTCCTAGTTGTTCACAGCGACCTAATGATCACCTTCAAACACATTTACACCCTGGGCCTGGCTGGCTGGTTGCCTCTTACACTGCGGCAAGAATATTGATTGCGAATGCTTATTAAGCATGTACGAGGTAATAAACCCTAAGAGCTGTTGATAATTCAAGAGGCAAAGCAAGTAATTATATCAGAATCAGGAGGATTATTACATATGTGGCCTTGGTAAATATGACTGATTACTATCACAGTGCTGTGATGACTGTTTGAATTTAAATGTATTATTGCGGATTTTTTTTGTTTTTATTGCATTTTAAATTGACAGATTTTTAATGCAAATAGTCTATTCTAACCAATTGCCGAATCCTGCTACTGTAATGGGATGATTTATGGACATCTGTAGCAGCGAGGGTTTCCACTGCTTGATCCAGGGAAAGTATTGTCCTACTCCTCCAAATGTGCTTTTCTTTCATCACTTTCTAAATGTAACACATTATGCTTCAGAATCTGAGAGCATTTTGGTTTTTGATCTATTGGCACTGCTGTGCTGCTTATAAAAACACCATTTAAAATCATTAAATGACATTAAGGTCTCATCCAGAATGAAATCAGAGACCATGATGTCTTCCTAGCTTTTTATTTTGTAAGTGATATTCGTGAAGAAGACACAATTTTCAAAGAAAAATCATGCTAAAAAAAAAACAAAAAACTGGATAATGTCAATAGTCTTAAATTTGAATTCACTGCAGAGAACGTATGTAATAATTTATTATTTTAAAAGATCAAGCTTGTAATCCCCTGAGGCATTTTAAACTAAAAAGCTAGAGAATTGTCAGCTTTCTAAATTAGTATTTGAAGTTACTTAATATGTATTTTATTTTATTCATTATTTTTTATTTTATTTTATTTTAGTTTAGTTTAGTTTTTTGAGATAGGCCAACATTCACTGACTAAATACTGCACGGAAGCTGCATATTTGTTCAACACTAAAATAACTTTATAAAGTAAGTATTTTCATAATCTATTATACATAAAAGGAAACCAAGGCTTAATTAGTCCTTGAGGACAGAATGACTCATAAAATGCAAATTCAATAGATTTAATATTTAGCTATAAACTTCTTTTTTTATCCTCAGCACTTGCCTATGGCTGTCATATTTTGTGTGTGTGTGTGTGTGTGTGTGTGTGTTTTAATGATACCTTTATTCATGTCTCCATTCATTAAGGAATACTGAGTGATTGGTATACGATGACACTGTTCTAGGCATTGTAAATAGAGTGATAATAGAGATGGCTTTGCTCTCTTCCTTCTGGTTTTTGTACTATAATCATGAAACAGATAAAAAAAAAAAAATAAAAAAACATAGTCCAATACACTCAGCATACAATGACACATAGTGCTCTCAGGTTTTAATAATGGAGAATATGGCAATAAAAAGTAGCAATGGCAAATTTTAGATAGGAAAGTGATAGAAACCATTTTGGTGATTGAACCTGAAAATTCAAGTTCCCTGATTTCAGTGGAAATTAAATTTGGGATTATTATAGCATAGTGAGGAGAAGATGTAATTTTGGTACTTGGATAAATTTGGCACTTGTTTATATAGGTCTACAACTACATTGTCCAAGATAGTCACCATTAACCACATGAGGCTATTAAAATTTAAATTAACTCAAATAATATTGAAATTTGAGTTCCTCATTTACACCAGTTATTCTTAAAGTGAAAAAGAGGTACATGGAACTACTGGCTACTGTACTGAACAGTATAGATATAAACAAGTCAAGGATTGCATAAGTTTCAATAAGATAGCATGGTTGAAAATGAAGAAAAGAGGTCATGGCTTAAAATGAAGAAAATAGAAATGACAATCAAAAAGTGATTCAATAATAGTTTTTTTGTGTTTGTTTGATTTTATTTTGAGCAACTGCTTACCTAGGGATATTTGACAATCAAAAAATGATTCAATAATAGTTTGTTTTTTGTTAACTTGAGTAACTGGTTCCATAGAGACATTGATTTCTGAAATGAGTAGAGAAAGAAATAGGTTACTCTGTATTTTTATTGCCTGGAAGTTTTCCCACTAATGAGTATAAAACTGAATACTGCATTAAAATATTAAAAGTGGGATGAAATATCTTATGATGAAGAGTAGGTAGAAATTTGCAGTTAAGAATTTAACAACCTTAACACCAAACTTTCAATATTATTTATTCTCTTCTATGTGAAAATGGTCCCTTGAGTCCTGAAATGCAAGTATGAGGTATGAAAATGAAGTTCATGAACTCATCCCAGCAAAAGTGCTACATGTTTAATTGCAGAATATCACTAAGATCACCTTCAAAGTACTGCCCTTGGGAGGTTATGCACTGATGCCAACACTTAGTCCACCCTCCAAAAGAATTTTGGGACTCTTTTACTGGAATGACCATCAGTGTTGTCATTGTGTGGCTCATAAAAACACACAAGAGTGAACTCCACTCAGCAAGACACTGCCACTCATCAACACAAGCACAGCTATAAGACCCTGATATATACCATTTTATGAAACCTCACCAAGTTGTTTGTACGGTGCTTCCAATGTAAGTGCATGGTGGCAAGTTTGTGGATTTAATTGTGAGATGTGCTTGGATTCTCTGAGTGCTTACATCTCCACATCACATAGTTTTATTCCTGGTATGAGTATTAACTTGGTTACTAAAGATAAAAGTAAACTTAAATAACTTAACTCCATCCTAGCATACTGGCAGAATCAATCCCACCTAACCCTTGCTTCATGTATATATATGAACCAAAACTACTCTTGATAATTGGGATTATGAAAATTTAGTTTCATCTTTGGGGTTACTATATTTTAAAACATAATGACCTGCTGAAGCAGAATCCATATACATAATTATATATAATATAATTCAGACTTTTTCTTTAATCATTTGCAAATTTCATAATGTGTGTCCTTTCTCCTTCCCAAATCACAGATACATGCTATTATCAAGCGCTACAGTAAGATTTCCAGACATTAGTATGTTTTATAAATATTTTTTTTTATTTCTTTCTTCTATTTTCTTTCTCTCTCTCTCTCTCTCTCTCTCTCTCTCTCTCTCTCTCTCTTTCTTTCTTGAGACAAAGCCTCACTTTGACCCCCTGGGCAGAGTGCCCTGGCCTCATCATACCTCACACGAACCTCAATCTCTTTGACACAAGTGATCCTCTTGCCTCAACTTCCTGAATAGCTGGGACCACTGGCACCCATCAGGACACCCATCTAATTTTTCTATTTTTAGAAGAGTCAGGTCTCTTTCTTGATCAGGCTGTTCTCCATCTCGTGAGCTCACAGAGTCCACCTGCCTCAGCACTCCCCAGATTGTTAGGATTACAGGAGATCTGAGCCACCATGCCCCACCTCTACTACTCTAATAAAAATATAGTTATTTTTATATTACTATTATTTTATTTAAGTTTTAACTCTCTTTTCTCTTAACTTCTCCTTTCTTAATTCTAATTTTTCGTATTTAATTTTGTTTGGAATAATAACAGTCTAATGCTATTTTTATAATAAGAAAGATTTAAAATAAGGATACATATTTTCTATTTTTTTAAATTTCAGGTTAATGTGAGAGTACAAATAACCAGGTAATAATATCTGAAATTGGTAGATAGAGTCCCTCTTATAGCTGTGTCTCTCACCAAATCATATACCTCTACATTGTGGCTATTAAATAACAGCCCCCACTTGAATTGAAATCTGCTTCCCCCAACTTGAATTGAAATGAGTTCTTTTTCTCTGTAGGTGTGAATTCAATTGTCTACTGGCTTTAGATTAGTGTCAAGTATATTAGATATTTGCTTTTCCATGCTTGTGATACTTTCCTGAGAAGAATGTGTTTCAACTCCATTCCCTTAAATACAAAAGATGTAAGGCTGAATAGTATTCCATGGCATACCTATACCACAGTTTGTTAATCCATTCCTGAATTCATGGGCATTCAGGTTGTTTCCACATTTTGGTGATTGTAAATTAAGCTGCAATAAATTATCTAGCGCAAATGTCCTTATGGTAAAATAATGTTTTTTCTTCTGGGTAGATGCCCAGTAATGGGATTTGGGAGTCGAATTGAAGGTCTACTTTTAGCTTTTTCAGGATTCTCCATACTTCTTTCCAAAGAGGGTGTATTCATTTGCAGTCCCATGAACAGTGTAAAATTGTTCCCTTCACATTTTCTAAAAGATTCTTCTGTGAAGTGAGAACTATCCCTTTTGTGTGTGTGTGTAACCACTGAATCTCTAAAGCCAGCACAAAAAACTCATGGTGAAGAAACAAACTTTATCTAAACAGGTAAGGACGAGTCAGAAAAGGACATGACAGAGTTGTACAAAATGTTAAATCAACATGAGAAAATTCCAATTGTAAATAAAAACAACAGTGTTTGATACTCTGTTAAAAAAATACCACCGTTTGATGAATTTGTTTTATTAATAGTATTTTTCCTATTAATAAGTGCACTTAATATGGGGTTTTCATTATCAAGGACACTTTTCATTATCTGGAAATACTGAAATATTTCAATTCATTGGTGTGAACTATATAATAAGTTGCCAAACCTGTCTCTCTTTTCTTTCTCTCTCTTTCTGTCTCTCTTTCTTTCTTTCTTTTACAGAGTCTCACTCTTTTTCCCTGTGTGGAGTGCCCTGACATCATAGTTCACAGCAACTTCAAACTCCGGGGCTCAAGGGATCTTTTTATCTCAGCCTCCCCAATAGCTGGGACTACAGGCATGTACCACTGTGCCCTGCTAGTTTTTCTATTTTTAGTGGAGAAGGTGGCGATTTTGCTCAGGTTGGACCTCAATCCCTGAGCTCAAGCAGTCCACCTGCCATGGCCTCCCAGAGTGCTAGGATTACAGGCCTGAGCCACTGCACTGGGCCTTTCTATGCTAGGATAGTCAATAAGTAAAATACAATTAACAGATGAATGGAATGAGCTAATAATTTCTGTATTATATGTCCTTTAGGCTTATCAAATTCAAGGCAATTTACAACCCAACACTGAATACATATTTTGTACTTAAAGCAGATCAGCAATGTTAATTATTCATGAATAGTATAATTATACTTCCAACATATTAGTGAAGATAATTCATAAAAAAAAAAAAATTAATTTTTCTCAGTTTTACTCATGAACAATTATTCAAGATGCTTTTCAAGGTCATGTGGTGAATACTTCATAATTTTTATTTAAGTGATTTTCATATGACAGTTGCACATGTTTTTAAGGCTTTGGTAACTTTGAAAGTAATCAAGTTGTAATACATCCTGTACTTCATCTTTTGATTAACAACTGAGAGAAGTGAGTATACTGTCATTTCTTTTTCTTTAAGTATTGAAGGATCTTGGTTTTTCTAGATATTTTCATATTTGGATTATTTTCAATTTTGTATTATGAATGTTAGCCCACTAACAAAAATTAGATACCTCTTACATAACAAGGGAGAGATGTTGCCCTGTAAGACCAAAGGAGTATGAGTTTTAATAGATGCCTCATTTCAAAGCAGAGGGATATGGGATATATATTTAAGTAATATGGTAAGTCTTTGGAAATTAAAGTTAGTGACTCATCACTGACTTTAAATCCACAGAGCAGACTGAATTACAGCATGGAAGAATAAATCTCAAGCTTCAGTTGAGATGAATATTATGTTAATAACATTTATTACTAAAATATTGGTAGAGTTTTGGTTTTTTTTTCTAATTTTAACTTTCTTCACAGAAACAATACTTTCCAGCAGCAGGATGTAGAAGATTCATTCCTTGACACCATGATGCTTGTTTGTTCATTATTGATAAAAGAGAAAAACATCAATTGGCTCACTTTGTAACCTAAAGAATACCAGTGAAAGTGGTGTTGGGAACAAGTTATTATGCTTATCTTCCTCAGTAATAGAAGCTTTATAAGATAAGAACTACTTTCCTCTTCAATTCCTGGACTTGAAAATTTTGTGCTAATGATAATGAGGACCCAAGATCATTGAAACACAAGTGCAAAAGTTAAGCAATGCTAAAAGAATATACTCATGTGTTCAACTATTTCTGAAGCCAACTGAGATTTTTATTCTAATTCAAGCTTTTATTATATTTTTACATACACTCATTTATGTACAGAATCACTTGAGGAAAAAAATATGCCCTTTACCTTGAATCTAGAAACCAGGCACTGGAGCAATATAGTTAATAATTAAAGTATCAAAACAATTGCTGAAATTTTATCTACATCTCTGCTTTGCCTACACGCACATTATTTCAGAATCTTGCTTTAGAAGAAAGACAGGGACGATTTTAATACCAGGTAGCAGATAAAAACTATTTTTACTCACAAGACATATTATTTAAAGTGTTTCTTAAAGAGTTTCTAGACAACAAACTATCTGATCAAATCTTAAAATGGCTCCTTTATAAATACTAAAAATGTTTCTAATCTTTATCAATATTTTAAAGGCTTGATTGTTGCTACAATTTTGCCATTTAGTACTGATGTTCTTATGTCATGAAGATCGTAAAGACATGCTTTGATTTAAACAACCTTTATCTGTTTATTATTAGCTATTCCATCATGGTGGAACAACTTGTAAATTTGCTTGGCAAGAAATTTCAAAACTAGATGAAGAAAAATGATGTAGATGGGACATTGGTTTTTGCTTACAGTCAATAATTTTTATTATATTATACCGTGCTATAATCTAATTCTGAATATTTGATTAAATCATGAGGGAAAGAGTACATTTATAATTACTAAATAATTTTTGAACCCCAAATATGTTCCATATTTTTTGTCCAACTTCAACTGACATTTATATGAATGTTTTCTTTAGTAATTTTCCTTTTTATAAATATGTCTTCAATTCATACATGTATTCACTGTGATTTTGCTATTATTTTTGTAGCAAGAAATTAAAATAGAAGCCACGACTCAACATGCTGCCAGAATTCAAAGGGAATCCTGAAGGTGTTTATATGTTTAAATGTCTGAGGAGAAAAGCAGTATAAAGGTCATTTAGCATAATAACAGTATGCAATTAAAAAAATTCTAGTAACATGTTTTCTAGCAGAATTTTCTAAAGGGCCAAAATTATGTGATTCTCAAAAATTCTACTTTACTGAAAATGGTTAACAAACTCTAGAAAAATACTGAATTTTTGTTTAAATTCTGAGCTTCCAAAATTTCATAATTAAAATAAATAATCTCTTTAAGTATTTTGTGCTGTCTGTTTTAAATTTAATCAAGGAGAATGAAATGTTTTGAAAAACTCATGTTCTAATAACTTTTTCATTATCCTCACACTACTATATGTGCACAAGTGATTATATTAAAAATTTTTTAAAAAATCATGATTGTGTAGAGGACCAACATTCTTATAAGATGTGAAGGGTACTTCAAAAGATTTGTCCTTGGTATATCTATAACTTAGATACATATGAAATATGTAACTTCAGTTGTCTTTCAGAGTTATTTTTTGTATTAGGAGTGCTAATATACCAATTATTGAAAATTAGAATTATACTGCATTATAACCACCATCATCTTATCTGACATTTGTTAAAAGCAAAGAAATTTGTGAAGTTAAGGATATTTTATGTATGTGTTTGTGTTATGCACTTTTACAGTTTTAACAGTTTAATCAGTACTAAATTAAGCTTCAAAATAAGAGGAGAAATCAAATTTTTTACTGATATTCAAACACTGAGGAAATGCACTACAACTAGATTAGCTTTCAGGAAATACAATTTTCTACACTTAACAATCACAATGGCCCAGAACCAAAATAACACACAGACTAAAGGACAAAACCTAGCTTCCACAGTGGCACAAAGGATAAAACTAAGCAATGGACTTTCACAAGATAAAATGATCTTCGCCACACTTATCAATTCTCACAATAAATGTTAATGACTCGAAATCACCCCTGAAGAGGCACAGGCTGGCTGATTAGATAAAAAAGCACAAACCATTCATATGCTGTCTCCAGGAGACACACTTAACTTTGAAGAAAGACTCTAGACTCAGGTTAAAGGGATAGAAAAGAATATTTCAGGTAAATGGATTACCAGAAGACAGGAGGTGTTGCAATTTTATTTTCACATACAAGCAGATATAAAGCAAATAAAGTTAAAATAGGCAATGATATTCTCTTCATTCTGGTCAATGGAAAAATACACCCTGAGGACATTTCAATTCTAAATACTTATGCATCAAAATTAAATACTCCCAGATTTATGAAACAGACCTTTGTTTGTGCAATATGATATCACATAACACCATAATTTCTGGGGACTTTAACACTCTTCTTTCAGAGATGGACAGATTTTCTAAACAAAAAGTAAACAAACACACAAGGAACTTAAACATGACCCAGAACAATGCTGCTTAATAGACACATACAAAACACACAATCTCAGAGGCCGGGTCTGGTGGCTCATGCTTGTAATCCTAGCACTTGGAAGGCTGAGGTTGGTGGATTGTCAGAGTTCACAGGTTCAAGACCAGCCTGGGCCCTGAGCGAGACTTCATCTCTAAAAATAGCTGGGCATTGTGGCAGGTGCCTATAGTCCCAGCTACTTGGGAAGCTGAGGCAAGAGAATCGCTTAAGCCCAGGACTTCAAGGTTGCTGTAAGCTATGACACCACCACACTCTACCAAGGGCAACAAAGTGAGATTCTGCCTCAAACAACAAGGACAAAAGAAGCACCATCTCAAATCTGTTCTTCTCATCAGCCTATCCAAATTAGAACATTTGGAGGACACAGATCAAACCACAAGACAATTAAAAGAATTGAAATTATAACTTTTTTGTTCTAAGGCCATAATGCAATAAAGGTGAAACCAAATTCCAACAAAAATTTTCATCCACACACAGAGGCATGGAAATTAAACAACATTATGCTGAGAGACAGTTGGGTCAAGGAAGAGATAAAAGAAGGAAATAGTTAAATTCCTTGAATATAACAATAATGAAGCTACAAGTTACCAAAACCTGTGGGATACTGCAAAAGCAGTCTTAAGAAGAAAAATTATCACATTAGATGCCTACAACTAAAAGAGAGAGAGAGAGAGAGAGAGTCATTAGGCACATCAACAACCTATTCATCTTAAGGAAATGAAACTGGAAGACCAATCCAATTCCAAATCTAGAAGAAGAAAAGAAATAACCAAAATTAAATCAGAAATAAATGAAATTCAAAACAAAAGAATCATTTAGAAAATTAAGGCAATAAAAAGAAGGGTTCTTCCAAAAATAAATTAAATGACTTTGGCAAGATTATCTAGAAACAAAAAGCAAAATCTCTAATAACCTCAAAAAATTGAAAATGAGGATATAACAGCAGATATTGCAGAAATACATGAAATTATCTCTTAGCCCTCTAAGAAACTCTATGCCTAGAAATTTGACAATATGGAGGAAATGGAACAATACCTGGAATCACACCATATCTCTAGACTTAAACAAGAAGATATACATCTCTTCAACAGACCAATATGAAGCGCTGAGATTGAAGAAACAATAAAAAGCCTGGACCAAATGGCTTCACACTGGAATTCTATCAAACCTTCAAAGAAGAGCTTATATTTATACTACAGAACATATTCCCAAACATTGAGAAATAAGGAAGCTTCCCTCAACACATTCTATGAAGTAAACATCACCCTGATAACAAAACCAGGAAAAGACCCAGCTAAAAGGAACCACAGACCAATTTCAATTTCACTAATGAATATGGATGCATTTTTTCAGGGTTGCAGAGTTCTCTCTGCAAAGATCCTTCAAGTCCAAAATAAAGCTATTTATAAAAATCTTACTTATCAAATTTATTCAATACTTTTTAAAAAGTGCTAATTGGCATTTACGTGAGTGTTAATATTTTTGTTTATTTTAAATTATGGAGTTATTACATGTAGAACTCATCCATATTATTATTTGTGAAATGTAAACATACTGTGAACATCCATTTTCATTTTTGCAAATGTGTGTTTATCTCTCATCAATTTAATTTATGGCCTCACTGGCCTCTTTCCCCTTTCTAAACATAGTGGAAAGAGCTTGCTACAAAAGAAAAGATATGAATGGGCTCCTTTGCTTTACTAATTAAGATCTCTAAGTTAGCAATTCTAGGAACTCCCAGGTGTTATATAAATATAAACCTCTATTTTGACACTTGACACAATGGTGAATTGTGTATTGTGTGTATATTTTATTTCATGTGCTTAAAATGCAAAATGCCTGATGCTAATAGACTTTACATTGATAGGGCACCTGTGACAGTCCAATTATAATTTAAAACATGAATATTTGTCAAATTGCATTGTTACTCTAGATTTTGTTAATGAGAAGAGAAAATAATCTTCCATTTATATCAATCAAGTTTAATTATTATTCTCTTTTTAAATATTGTGGTTAGTTTAAAAAAAATAGCAAAAATCTAATAAGAAAGAAACCTTTTTTTATGCAGTCTTATTGTTGCTGACACGGAAAAATAGTTACAAATACAGGACACACATTAAATTATCTGGGCCAGCCTTCTGTCTTAATAGAATACACTTAGCCCTATTTTACAGATACCCAGATGTGATTGCATGAATAAGTGGTGAGATAAAGTACATCGGAGTCCTAAACTTCCATTAACAATAGCAATTTCGGTTTTTATCAGTTTGATAGAGACATAATTATACAGATGTATTCACTTGAAAAGGATGTTTCCAGTTCTAAGCCAGTGAATTTCCGGTCTACTTCGAATACTAAAAAGGAAATACTTGCTTACATAACACATACTAGTCAATCCTTATTATGCAAATACCCCATCACAGATAGCATAGCATTTAATTTTTTGTTTGTTTGTTTCAGCTATGTCATAGTATTTATGTTTGATCGCTTCTACCATCACCTTGAACGCATTGTTTAAATGCAATTTCACATCTCATCTTTATCACCAAAAACGACTATTCATTCATTCTTTTATTTACTATTTTAATATTTTCTAAGACTGAGGGACATAATTCAAAATCAAGTTTTATACTCCTTGTTAGTTACCTTCTAAACGAAAGTCAGGGAAACGTGTTTTACATCTGGTACCTATGATTCGTAATGAACTTACACATTTTGATGATAAGGTAGTATTTATTTTTCTTTACAAAAATTCTATAATGAAATCCAGATAAACAATTCTACATGCAGGCTGTGCTCCATGCATAGTTTTCAAATAAATAAATATACACTCTAATAGGAACACAAAACCAAACATAACTCAGTTTGTCAACGAGGCTTGAGCATTCTTAGACATAAATATTGAGATTTATTAGCAACTATATGTAAAAGGTATAATCAATCTGGGTTATAGATATATTAAAATATTCTAAATTGCGTTTTCATTTCAATAGTATGATATGGTTAACTCTAATTTCATTAGGTATTTAATTTAGTTTTCCTGATTTTATTCCATTGGAGTAATTAAGAATAGCCATTACCTTAGATTGAACTTTATTTAGTAATTATTTTCTTACATTCTGTTTCACACATCCATCCATCTTAATGTTAGGTAAATTTATGTATTAAACAAGTCAATCACAGCAAAATTAATGATACTATAGTCATCAAAACTGACCAACGATACAAATCAGTTTTTATATTTATTCATTTGAACACTTTTAGTTGCTTACTATGAAAACTGACAGTAAATTTTATATGATTTTTATACTATTTAATAATGATTTAGGGATATGTAATTAGCACATCTTTTGTCAAACCTATTTAATATCAAGAGATAAAATGGAAATTTCTAGATAATACTCAATGTTATGCAAATATGTACTTAAACACGTGAAATATAACCTTTGTAATTTGCTCTTCATTTTTGTGGTTACATAACAATATTTTCTTTGGTTAGGATATTTCAGAATAGGTCATTTATCAGGTGGTTTACTTGAAAACCAGTATCTATATAGCTCATGTTCCTGCTATGATTATATATTGTAGTCTGGCCTATATAAATCATTGCTATTCAATCAATGAAGAGGTCATAGTTCTGATATTAAATAGAAATTTTCTTCTAAGTTCTACAAACATGAATCTGACCGTAGTAGTTATTCTTTGCAGTGTATCTGTCCAAAAGACTTTAGGTTTTTATTTGATCATGTATAAAATAAAATGCTAGAGTGAAAATTATTGATTGGCAAAGAAATCCCCAATAAAATCCAGTCAAAGTAAAATGCTGGAAGGCAGAGAAGTCCTATCCAATTCATTTATCAATCTGACACATAACTATCACTAGCTGTATATTATTAACAAAATAACATTGCTATCCAGGCACTACATTAGCATAATATGAAATGCAACTTTTTGCCTTCCATTAAACCTGACAATTATTTTCATTTGTTTGCTTTTTTCTTCAAGTCGTGGGAGTTTGACTTTGAAAGTGAAGTTTATTATAAGGAGCCTTAAGGTTAAAAAGAAACAGATGTCAACTGAGATCACTTTAGAAACAGCACATTTATAAGAACTTCCATAATCATTATGTACATACTCTAAAAACCAAAATGGACTAAAATCCTAACTCCCAACTTACTCCCGTTAACATTTTAAATTAGAATTGAAAACATTTAAGATTTAAAAAGTCAAGGGGCTCCTGAACTATATCAAGAGACATGAACTCTCGTTTCTTTCCGTCAACCGGGTTGACACAAACAGCTTCCTGAATATTGTGCTTGGAGATTTATTTTATTTGCTCAAAAAGATTGCAGTGCGTTCAGTACACCTTGCTTTCCTTTCACATATATGACGGAGAAGCTCCCCAAACACACAGACACAATTTCCTTTAGTTGTTTACTTTTGGTTTTAGGGACCTAGAGAAGCATTACTATTAATATTTTATTTACTACATAGCTTCATAGCATCCTTATTATTTATTATTTATTTATTTATTTATTTATTGGACTGATCATTACCAGCGTAAAGCTTTAAGTAATTCCCTCAGATATAGAACTGTCAAAAACTTCGAAGTAGAGTAAAATATTCAAACAATTTAATCTCACTGCCTTACAGTCTGTGTAAGTTCTAAGAATGTCTTTGTCCCTGTTGCATGGTTTCTGCTCCAAAAATGGAATATTACGGCTTGTGAGTGTTTGGTCTCATGATTAGCATGTTGTTAAAGAAAAACAATAAGCTGAACATAACATTAAAATTAAAGTTCCATTTAAATGTTTATCATTTATATCCTATGCTGGTGTGTGTGTTTATGTCCTGTGTGTCTGATAAATTCACTTTGTGTGGTGCTGCACCAAATAATATAATGTGATGTCTTCCAAGTTTTTCTCCTCCAATATTTATGAAACTGTTATTTGGATAAATTGACCTGTGCTTTTTTTCTTTTTCTTTTTTTTTTTTTTTTAAGCAAGATCCAGACTTAAATTTGCTAGTTTGAGGCCCTAATCAATACTGTGCTAACTGCTCTGCTAATCCTCTCACACCACTTCTCTCATTTATATCTCCAGAAAACGACTCACTGTTGTTACCTCACCGCAGATAATTGATTTTTCTAAGTTAATAACTTTAGAAGCTTATCACTTATTTTTTCCTTTCCTTCAACGGCAGGACTTGGTCAAGTTTCGACATAGAGCCTTCATTTATGGTTAACTAAAACGGATCATTCTGTAGTCCAACTTAATGAATGATGGAAAAATTTTAAAAAGGAAGAAAAGAAGAAAAAAGCCTGGGCAATGGTAGTTTCCATATAAGAATAATTAACAGGGTTTGCCATATTTGGTATATTGGAACAGTTCAGAGACTTCTGAACACAGAAACCTTTTGGAGGAATTTATGTAACTTCATTGCATGTTTAACAATGAGGGGCATTAAAATAATGTAGCATCACTCAAAATTACAATTAGAAGCAAAACTTTTATAAGCTCAAACTTATGGATTCCTACATAAAAATTGTATAACTTTAAATTTCTAGCTATTGTCTGGAAATCTAGACTTTACCTTTAGTTATGACTTGAAATTCCTAAATATGCAAAATGACAACTTAATTCTAATGCTTTCCCTGTAAATGGAAAGGCATACTGTTGATCGGCTTGCTTTATTCATGTTTAGTTTCTAATGAAAGTTTTTACAATTTATCTTTTAAAAAATATCAGCTTCAGGCCGGGCACGGTGGCTTACGCCTGTAATCCCAGCACTCTGGGAGGCCGAAGCGAGTGGATTGCTTAAGTTCACAGGTTTGAGACCAGGCTGAGCAAGAGCAAGACCCCTGTCTCTAAAAATAGCTGGGTGTTGTGGGAGGCACCTGAGGCCCAGCTACTCAGGAGGATGAGGCAAGAGAATCGATAGAGCCTAAGAGTTTGAGGTTGATGTGAGATGTGACACCACAGAACTCTACTGAGGACGGCAAAGTGAGACTCTGTCTCAAAAAAAATCAGCTTTATTGGACTTAACTTGTTTTATGTTTTGAACTAATACCCTTCATATTTCCTGCTATCCACTGCAATAATGATAATTGTGGCTTTAGATAATTGAAGATTTAGAGTTCTTGCTCATTTAACATTTTAAAAATACAAATTCTGTATATTGGTAAAAAATATATAAATTATGTTTAGACATAAGTCGGTATTAAAAGTCTGCATTCTATAAATAATTCATTTGCTCAACTTTTACCTCACTACAGTCCGGAGTCTGGGAGGGTACATGTTGAGTTTATGTAGTAAGTTCCAATGAACAAGAATGAAGATATATCAATTCCCAGTTGCACGTATGACCCTGAAAATCTGCAGTAAGCTCTCGTTTTCACTTTGATAATGGCACAGAGACCTTCACAGCTGGTAGCCACCAGGCCCCTGGATGCTCAGCCAAAGAAGCAAAGGAAGAGAATGGGTAGTGGGATACTGGGAAGCCAGATCTCAAGGAAAAAAGAAGAAAATTAAACCCCAGTACACTTTCGTTGGTTACTTCCATGATATATCTTCCCACCAGGGCTAGTTTCAAGATACCAACAGTTTCACCATGGGCTGGCAAATTCTTGGAAGTTTACCAATCACGTAATGTGAGTCTCTTAAAGCCAATTCCAGCTCACCAGTAAATAAGGGATCACATTGTCCACCCCCTTTAATCATAGTCTTTCTGTATTTTAAACCCTACTTGGTAGTGATCTAATTTTCTATAGCCTCTCCTAAACCCCTCACGCCCAGTGACAACAGGTCACCCTGATGGATTCTCTTCAGGTAATCTGCTCAATCAACTACATCTACACTAAGCTCTTGTACTTTCACATTTTCTTAGGGAGAGATCAAATATAGAGACTGCCCTTAGCTGTCCTTCATGAGGATATACGCAAAGCAATGAGACGTGTCCCTGGTTCTCCTGTCTTGCTCACATATGCAGGTTTGATTGCTTATTAGCAACATCTATGTTATATAGATTAAAAAATTAATAATAATGAAACTATTACATGTTTTAAAATCTTTAAAATAATGAGTGTATTTGTGATGACATATGTTGTCAACAATCACTACACAATGTGATTACCCAATTGCTACCATAACTAGGTAGGTTTTAAAGATGCATACATCACTTCTCAATAAATTACAATTCTAGCATTTTAGTTCATGTGAATTTGAGTGTTTCTGAGTACTCTTTTGTTGAGGACCCAGAGATGAGCCAGACTCAGGAGTGCCCATCACAGGATTGCTGAAAGAGCTGTGTAAATTTTTGTGAACTTGGCTCGGAAGCTTCAGTGGAAGCTTCAGTGGAAGGGGACTCACTGTGTCTCACAGTGCACAGTGCACACGGCATCATGAAACAGAGAAAACTGAAAGAAATGTTAAAGTTGGCATCAGCTTAGACAGCAACCCCTTTCCAATCTTCAGGACAATACTGCTGCCTCTGCTCTCCTCATTGGTGGGTATGAAGGCAGAAGTGAACTCGCCCTTCTACCTTAAGTCGTAATTTTAATACAGGGTGTGTGGTGCTCTCTGGTGGTGCTGGGCTGCCCAGGAGGGCCTGCCTCCCCTTCTGCATCACTGGGGGTGTTGGTGTGGTGGGATGTGGGGAGGCAGGGGCTGGAGAACCAAGTGCAAGAGAGAAGAGTGAGCGCAGCAGAAGCCTGTAGGTCCCTAGTTAGTGGAGGGAGCCCAGGGCACAGCCCACGCTGCTGCAGGTGCCAACCCCAGAACCACCTTGGACCTGGACAGCCTCTGCTGGCTGCGTCACTCCTGTGAGAATTTCACAGGCCCACTGGTGATCCAAGGTTCCCCCACTCAGGGATGAACAAGGACCCCCATTTCCTAAGCTTGGACAATTTCTTGTAATTTTCCTGGGATTGGGCAATTTCATGAAGGGGATGGCTCATTCACTTTGTCCTTAACAGAAGGGACATTATCCAATCATTCCTTACCATATCCTGGCCAAATGTAACTACAAAGGACACCCAGGACTCTGTGTTCCCCTGGACAAAGGACTCAGGCTGAGATTTTCAGACTTGGGTCTTTCCCTCTGCCAGGAGCTATGGTGCTTTTTCTGTGTTCCTTTCTATCTAATAAATATCATCTTATCGCTGATCTGTGGCTGTGGGTTCATTCTTCCAATTCCCGAGACCAAGGGCCTATTGAAGGAAGAAATTTCAGTAACAATTTCAAGTAGAATAAATACAATAGTGTTAACTTTTAGAAGTTACAGAAGAGAAAAAATAATTGGTCAAAATTTAACTTTTAAAAATAACATTTCACACAATTGTCATCAGTTGATTTTTAATGAAGGATTTAATAGCTAAATACCAACAATCATTAATTTGCTTAAACATTGAAATTGTACAGGCTGCTATTTATTGAATGGTATTTGCTGATTAGGCTTTATTTTAACTAAGTTGACTAATCTTTAAACATTAATATTAAAGAGGCTTTATTCCATTTTCAATGTGGCATATCCATTTCTCTTTTATTTCACCAGAATTTGTAATTCTCCTTTCACTAATTTTTACCAACACTCGTGTGAACTACTTTTCCTGATTGTAGGACTGACATTGTAATTTATTCTATAAGAAATAAATGAAAGAAATACTGGTTTTTGTTTGGGCATGTAGGGAAGTTGGAAGTTGTAATCCCTGTACTTAAAACAAGGGAAAGATGGAATAACAGAAATGCAATTACACTTTCAAACCTATCACAGAATTGAGGTTTTACTGCAAGCCTATTTCTCAAGTTTGGAGAGTTAGACACTTCCAGAGAGATCCAAAAATTCTTAGGCATTCCAAAAAGCAAGAAAAACACATAGTCGGAAGAGTCAAAGCATTCATTAGATCCAGACTTAGATATGCACCAAATGTGGTAATTATCAGATAAGCTCTTTACAATAACTATGAATAATATATTAAATATCCTGTGTAGGAAAAAATTAACACAGCAGGCCTGGGTTGGTCAAATCCTGTGTATTACCAAAACAAGGCCTGTCTTTAAGACTGGCCCTTGACTGGCTCTTGGATGATTAGCTCTGAGCCTTCAGAATTGTTTTTGTGATAAGAGTAGTTTTGTATGCCAGGGTCCTTATAACAAACTGCACCAATTCAAATTCAGTCTGAGAAGCTGAGATCAGTCACACAAATGCCATATTCCTACTTGATTAATCCCAAGTAAAAATTCTGGATGTGAAGGCCTGGGTGAGCGCCCTGGTTATTGATACTCCATAAGTGTTGGCGGATTTCATTACAGAAGATAATGATATCTTTGCAACTTTATTTGAAGAAGATACCTGGAAACTCATGCCTGCTTTCTCCTCTAATTTCCCCCCATGTTTCCTTTCCCTTTCCTTGTTTTCATTCACATCCTTTTGCTGTATGATATAATTAATTTCTTATGTCAACTTGACTGTGGCCAGATGACAATTTCTGAGTATATCTACAAGGTGATGTTATTTCCAAATGAAACTTCCATTCAGATTGGTGGACTCGGTAAAGTAGATTGCCTCACCGTGTAGGTGAACATCATGCCTGGCTGTTGAAGATTTGAATAAAACAATAACAAAGAGGAATTAACCCCTTTTACATCCTGCCTGCCTGCTTGGCCTTCTTGCCCTTGAACTGGACTGAGATATACACTATTGGCTCTGCCTGGTTTGTTAGGCCTTCAGACTCAGAGTAAAATTACTCCACCTGCTTTCCTGGTCCTCCAATCTACAGATAGCAGATGAGACTTCTCAACCTCCATACCAGCATAAGCTAATTCCTCACCATACATCTACATATCACATACAGAGATCTACCTCCTGTTGGTTCTGTTTCTCTGGAGAACCTTAGGTCCTGTGAGTACATCTAGTAAACCATCGGTCCTAAGATGGTATTAGGGTTCCCAACATAGACTCTAATGGATAAAAGTAGAAAATGTGCAATGTCAGATGGGTAATGTAAACCTACATATGAAAACTACATAATAGGATAAAAACAATTGCTAGAAATAAAAATACAGTAACAGAAATAAAGAACGCCTTTGAGAGGCTTCACAGTGTTTTACCTGATTCAGATGAAGAAAACATTGGTGAAGTTGAAGATAGGCCCATTAAAATCTTCCCAAATTAAAATACAAAGAGATTAAAAAGAAGAATTTAATATTGAAAAGCACATCTAAACAATTTGGGACAATGTCACAGGTTGTGAAATTTTCGTTATCAGAATACCAGAAATAGAAAGAAGAGAGAAATAGTGAACAAATTCATTTCAAAGATGAAACAGACATGAAGTGGTCTATATGGCTTAAAGTTTAAAAATTATGCTCAGAAAGCAATAAGACAGCCAGTGCTGTCTTATTCCTTCACTTCTAAAGAAGTGTATGGTACATACCTGTAATTGGGTATGACTCTCTGTCAGATGTGTTTACATATGCTAAAAACTCAACATGGAAAAATGTTCAAAAATGCTTAGAGATGTCATTTCACATTTTTTATACATACTATACTATAGGAAAATTATTCTATTATTTGAAGAGTTAATAAATTTAATCAGAATCAGATTAGGAGGTGATTTCACCTGGGAACACAAAACAAAAAGGAGGGACTAAGTTATTTGCAACCAGACTCTGGTTACTTGATTATGTCTCCAGTGCTTGATGCAGATTTCAAAGCGTTTTTTATTTTATTATTATTTTTTTTCTTGAGACACAGTCTCACTTTGTCAACCTTGGTAGAGTACCATGCCATCATAGCTCACAGCAACCTCTACCTCTTGGGATTCACTTGTCTCAGCCTCCAGAATAGCTGGGACTACAGGTGCCTTCCACCACACCTGACTATTTTTAAAGACGGGGTCTTGCTCTTGCTCAGACTGTTCTTAAACCTGTGACCTCAAGCAATCCACCTACCCCGGCCTCCCAGAGTACTAAGACTACAGGTGTGAGCTTCTGCGCCTGGCCCTCAAAGAATAGTTTAGAAATTCAAGAGTATTAGAGAAGAGAGATAATGAAGTATCGTTTTAATTTAGAGTTCAGAGGAAATGAAAGTTTTAGGTTTTAGGAGTATGTTTGCAATTCCATTAGTTCCCATGTAATTTACCTTACCCATAAATGTGCAGATAAATTTGGGGTGTGAATAAGTGACACATAGTGCCTGACTAGTTTTATATAACAAAAATTTGGTGACACAGCAAAAATTTGATAGATTTTGGTAGACTGTTTCAAACAGAATTTTCTTTCTCTTCTGAAGTGGTATTGTTCTTGCACATATTAATTCAATAGAATTAAGAAACAAAAGAAGTGATGGAACATTAGGGTTAGATAATCTTTCTGTAGCAAAAGCAGAATATTTTAGGTATGATGATCCTTCTTTCTGATATTTTGGTTTTGTATAACTTGGATAGTTGGGATTTCTGGAGTTTATTCAATAATTCTAAACTGTATGCAGTTTATTTTAAGAATGAATATACTGGGAAAAAATAATTAAGTAGTGGGTAAAGATGAGTTGTTAAAGACACTCAAGGAGGGTTAAGTATTTATAAGGAAGAGAAAAGGAATGCATGAAATGCCAGCAATAATTTTCCAGATACTGTATCTTAAACTGTAGTGAGTCCACAATAAGAATGCAGAATAAAAACAGCTTTTGCTTGGTCTATACAGCTCCAAAATCATCAGGATGGTCAGTAGATTAGGGCACAAATTCAGTGGATATGTGTGTGAGAGTGGGGGTTTATATAAGAATTTATATATTCCTATATATAAATGTGTGTGTGTTTAAATGTGCATTGTGCACTGGGTCTTTAAAATAATATAACCATTTATAAACTATGATAAAATATAAATATGTATACTGTTTGCATTGCTTTTTTTCACTTGACACTGTAATTTCTTACTTCGGAATATTTCCCTTTATCTTCTATTAATAACTAGGCAACGAACATCATTACATATACTGATAAAACATTTTTTTTTTTCTTCTTGGGACAGTACTCTAAAAATACTAGGTCAAGTATATTCACGTTTGTAAAGATCCATCAAAGAAAAGTTGCTTTCTGAAGGCATTGCAATTTGTGAGGCGGTGTTTTAAACCAAAATGATCTGTGCTTCAAAGAAAAAGCATAGTGTCGTATTTTCGAAAATACTAGATTCTGGGCCTAGGTAAAGGTAATAGCATGTGAAAAAGTCAGTGGTTCTTTAAAAGCCATTTCACATGTGCCTGGGAACAGGAGAATCATACAGCCTAAAGTTTGAATAGCAAAGACAAGGGAATAATTCCCTTCATTTCACTGCAGTCTGAGGTCTTGAGCTTTTTACATAAAACCTCCTTGACTTTCACACACATCATTACAAATGTGCATTGAATCCTGTCCTGATGTTGTGGAGTGATTATTGTGTATACGACTGTCTCTTCTCCTTTTTTCCTCATTATTCTGCATTTTTTCTGTTGCTTCTTGGTAAATGCTGTTGTAATGTGAATTTCTTTCTAAATAAGGTAGTAGAATAATTTCACTTGTTCAAAAGAATTCAAAAGAAACCAACATTTCCAACAGTGAATATCTGCAACAATTATATATGGTAATCGTACAAAATTTAGCATGAAAAGGTGCTTTCTGAATATTCAAATTGCCCTTCATTTCATTCAGTGATTTGCATTATCTAGTCTTGAATAGAATCTGCCAAGTTAAAACTTCTACAAACATTTTATATTGTATGTACATAAAAAGGAGCTTTGCCAGACATATACTTTATTCAAGTAATATTTTTTATCAAGTGCTGCAGGGTTTATTTAAATGTGTCCTCTCTTGGTGCTTATATAAGACATTAAAAAAGTTAAAAAAAAAATCACTGAATCTAAATATCTAGTCTCTTTTATCCACATTTTGCTCTTCTTCGGTAAATTCTACACAGTGCAGCCAGAATAATCATCATGAAATTAAATTTTATTATGTGGCATTAAAAGAAATTGTAGATTGAGGGGGTCAAGGTGCAGTTTTGGTACATAGGTATATGAGGTTGTGTAGCAGTGAAGCCTAGGCTTTTACAATGATCATGACTTGACAGTGTAGATTGTACAAAATGGGTAATTTTTCACCCCTCAGCCCCTCCCACCCTTCCAAACCTTTTGGAGATTACCATATCTGCTCTTCCACTCCGTATCTTCCACTCCGTATGATGACATATAACCACACATAACCATTGTTTATTTCCTGCTTATAAGTTAGAACGTGATGTATTTGATTTTCTGATCTTGAGTTACTTTACTGAGTTGTGCTACAAAGAACACACAAGTGCAGGTTTTTTTTTTTTTTTTTTAATATAATGCCTTCTTTCCTCTTGAGTAGGGGAGATGAAATAACGTAGATCAGAACAGAATTAAATAAAGTTGAAGCCACACAAACCCATGCAAAAGATAAATGGAATAAAAAATTGGTTCTTTGAAAAGATAAAGTTGAAAATCAAATGGTAGATTGACTTTAGTTCTTTGTTTTCCCTACTGGTTGTATTAATTTAATTTACATTTCCACCAACCATGTTTGAGTATTCCCTTTTATCTCCATCCTTACCGACATTTATTGTTTTTTTGTCTTTTTCATAATGGACACTGGGACTGGAGTAAGAAGGTATCTTATTGTGATTTTAATTCACATTTCTCTATATGATAAGTGATGTTGAGCATTTTTTAATATTTATGGAACATTTGTGTATCTTCTTTTGGTTAAATGTCTGTTAATGTGTGTTTCCTCACATTTTTTGTTTGTTTCTTTGTTTTTGTCTTATTGAGTTGTATGACTTTGTATAAATTCTGGGTATTAGTCCTTTTTCAGATACATTGTCTGTGAACATTTTGTCCTATCCTATAGCTTTCTATTTATTCTGTTCATTATTTCTTTAGCTGTGCTGAACTTTTCCCATTTATTGATTTCACTTTTTGCATTGGCGTTTGAGTTTTAGCCATCATTTTTTCCCAGGATTTTTGATAGAGCTTATGACAAGTGCACCCTATTCAATAAATAATGCGGGCACAATTGGATACTGATATGCAGAAGAATGGAACTGGATTCCTCTTACTATATGTAAAATTTAGTTCAACATGGATGAAATAAATATAAGACCTAAAACAGAAAAAAAGAAAAAAGTATCTGTTCTTCACCCCTATGGTAGAATTAGGCTGTGTATCCATCTGCTCCTGTGCTTTTATTCCCATTTAGAGGAGCATTTTTAATGATGACTCAGGAGCACTACTTGTTACTGATCTTTTCAGGCTTTGTATTTCTTTCTGAATCAAGACTGGGAGGTGATGCTGTATGTTTCCAGAAATTCATTTATTTCCTCTAGGTTTTCTAGATTGCAGGTATAGATAAGTTCATAGCAGTCTTTGATGATCTTTTCTATTTGTATGCTATCAGTTTTATTTTTTTTTTTCATTATTTTTTATTTATTAATTTATTTATTTTTATTATAGATAAAAATGTGCACCATAGATGTGGCCCAACCCATTACCCTCCCTCCACCCAAACCTCCCCCTCCTTTCCCCTTTTTTGGTCCTTTCCCCATAGTCTTGTGGTATAGTTGGGTTATAGCCTTCATGTGAAAGCTATAGTTTAGCTTCATAGTAGGGCTGAGTACATTGGATACTTTTTCTTCCATTCCTTGGGATACTTTGCTAAGGAGAATATGTTCCAGCTCCATCCATGTAAACATGAAAGAGGCAAAGTCTCCATCTTTCTTTAAGGCTGCATAGTATTCCATGGTATACATGTACCACAATTTGCTAGTCCATTCATGGGTCGATGAAATATTTGGGAGTATACCTAACAAAGAACGTGAAAGATCTCTACAAAGAGAACTATGAAACTCTAAGAAAAGAACTAGCCGAAGATGTTAACAGATGGAAAAACTAATAGACTTTTTGTAGGAACTAGAGACAGGCAGCTCTCAAGAATCTCGCACTAATTACTTGCGAATCTTGGTAAAATGCAGATGCTGAATTCAGTTGCTCTGGAGTGGAGTCCTAGAGTCTACTTTTTTTTTTTTTTTTTTGTAGAGTCAGAGTCTCACTTTACCGCCCTCAGTAGAGTGCTGTGGTGTCACAGCTCACAGCAACCTCCAACTCCCGGGCTTACGTGAATCTCTTGCCTCAGCCTCCTGAGCAGCTGGGACTACAGGCACCCACCACAATGCCTGGCTATTTTTTTGTTGTAGTTTGGCTGGGGCTGGATTTGAACCCGCTACCCTTGGTATAAGGGGCCGGCACCCTACTCACTGAGCCACAGGCGCAAGCTCCTAGTCTCAATTCACGATATATGCCCTTGGACCACATTGAGATTAAGTAACACAAGTTTTAGGGGGTGGTCTCTTAATGTCTTTGCACATGGACGGACATGCTGTGTTGCTATCTCCTGGTCTGCACTTAAAGTACAATTCTAACTTTCTGTCCAATACTTTAATACTGAAGGATGTAGCATTTTCTTATATATATATATATTTTATTTTGTTTCAATTGTTTCTGCTATGAAGAATAAAAACTTGAGTTGTCTCTGCTGTGGAGGATAATATTTTTAAAATATATTATCATTTCCCTTAAGAAAATTGTTTAAAAGGAATACAAGACACAATTAGAATGTAAGAGTACCCGTAGATTGTATGATAGTGTCTGGAGTGATGAGATAAAGTAATAGGACACAGCTTGTGATTTGGTTATTCCACCCTTTTATAACATGCTTATTCGTAGTAATAATAATATTCAAAGAAAGGAAAGGCCCTAGAATGATATTGATGTTAATTAGACATGACCCTAGAATGGCCTATCAGACCTAGAATTTCAGCTTGGATTTGTTTAGCCAACAATGGAAACAAACCACCCATTAAAGGTGCTTGACCATGTAGAGGGAGGAAGGCGGTGGGGACAGAGAGAGGCGCATGATCAACAGATACACCAGAAAAATGCATCTTGATGTGGGACCTAGTGTAGGTAATACTGGTGAGAAGTGGAGATAGCTAGGTCTTTGAGGAGATGGCTGTCATCTTCCAGCCATAGAGAAGGACCAGGTTGAGGGCATGAGCTATGAGAATTGACAGACACTGATAGAATCCAGAGTCATGAAGGTTTTACTTTTGTCTTTATTAGTTTCTCTGTAGTGCTTTGAAGTCCTCTGAGGACAAGGATGCTGTTGACAGTTTATTTGTGTGTTTGTATTCATGCTATGCATGTATAGAGGTTTGAGTGTGTAAGGCTGGTGTTTAAAATGCTGCCGGTCTCCAGATATTCGGAGCTTAGCAGCTGCATGGTGATTAGAATCCTGCTATTTTTTCCCTGAATCTGAACTTGAGATTCCCTAACAAGCTCTCCATTGCCACAGGCTTTCTCAGGCCATTAACATTCCCTCTGCTTCCCCTGTAGGTCTTTAACAATTTGCAGGCACTTGGGGAATGGGAGGCAAGGGAGGGAGCTTTGTAATCCTGATGTGCTCATGAAAGAGAAAAAGTTACTTGGCTGCACTGATCTCCTAAGAACTTATTATTCTATTTTCTTCAATAAGAAAGTTTGACAGGCTTAAAAAAAAAACAAAAAGAAATCTCTGTTTGAGGAAATCTCACCCCATATTCTCTCCTCTTGAACAATGTTTCCACTTATTTATTATTCAATATTTCCTTTAGGCAAGTTGAATATTAATGCACAGAAGATCTTTAAGTGTGCTATGAACAATCTTTTCTTGTAGAAAATAAATGTAACTTTTGAACACATTCAAATAAAGCATCTCGAAGATACTAAGCAGTGTATTAAGTGGACTTAACATAAGAACTTCTGTCCAGAAAGTAACCAAAGCAGTGTTGTTTCCACTTGCTTTTATGATATCCCTAAAAAAATGAGAAAACCAACCACAACCCTCTTGAAATCTATTTGAATGAAGAAGCTTACTCTTGGGATAATGAGGTTAAAGGACACATAATTTCTTTGTAGTAACTACTATGTTTCCTGTTAGATGGCCTGGGGGTCACCAATGGGTGCCCCAATAATCTTATACAGGAATTGCCACTGAAGAGAACCAAAGTAAATTGCAGAGGTACCCCCTTTATGTCCTCTGATTTTTAATAGGCAAACTTCTCCTAGCTCAACTATTTTGCTTTCCCCTTTTAATGGAGAATGTGGTATCATATTCCTGTTTGTAAAAAAAAAATCATATTAACTTACAAAATATAGTAGGTACTTATTTGCAAAATAAATCACTATACTTCTTGCCCATATACACATCACCTGATGTTTTAGCAAGTTTGTAGACATGACATTGTTTATAATGTCTGAGCAAGAGTGACATCTATCTCTACTAAAAATAAAAAAATTAGCCCAGGTGTTGGGGTGGGCACCTGTAGTCCTAGCTACTCGGGAGGCTGAAACAGGAGGATATTGCTTGAGCCAGGAGCTTGAGGTTGCTATGAGCTAGGCTGATTTTTACAGCGCTCTAGCCTGGGTAACAGATTAAGTCTCTGTCTAAAAAAGAAAAAAGTGGATCCCAGACTGTTTCGACTGTGTACCTGTGCCCCCTCATCAAAACTCAGAAAGGGCATATCTGAAGACCTTCACCTGAGCAATAACCAGCCTTTGTCCAGTGAAGTGCAGAGGGAAACCTATTACCTCTTCCTCATCCCTGACTTAGTCTGTCAAGGTGTCAAGACCCCTTGGGGCCCATGTTTCACCTTTTGCAAATACCCTGATCTAAAACCGGTCCATACCACTGTGTTTCCGGTTATTTACATGCTTTTTCCTTCCCAACTCCATTGTAGAATCTTAAAAGAAGGAGCCATGTTTTATTCAGTGGTCTATTCCCAGTATTTCATGTGGCAAATACATGAATGAAAAACTTCATCTGGCACGGTGGTAAACAGTGGATGTGGGGCCTCTGTGCTATTGTTTTACCAGTGCTTGTCTGGAGCATCAGCTTCCAGTATTTTCAAGTATTTCCTTTATTACATACTTAAGGTGATGGGGTTAGTCACAAGATCTTGTCCTGATTCTCAACTCCCATAAGCGTAGTCAGGAGAACCTCCATAGTTGACCACCTGCCTACGTTGACCACCTGCTTAACGTTGACCTAATTTTCATAGATCAGACACACACCACATGTATATATCCGTTCAGTTGGCATAGTTCCTTATGTTGCCCAGTTTGTTACAGTGCTTGGGTGGTCAACCTTCAGAGGTTCCACTGTGTTGGTTCCATCCACATAGTCCTGGCTAAGGAATCATGGCTGATGTTGTACTAGGAAACTTGCCTGTGCCTACACTTGCTGTTTTTCTGCCCTTTCTACCATCAGTAATAACATACCCCTAACAGAAATGATGCCTACATAGCACTTTGGAGGGTTTTTAAATACTATTGCTCATTTATATTTGGATTCTTATTTTCAGTATCTCAATTTGACCTGACCTTTTCTTTATATCCTGCTAAACAGGGGGAGGAGACAATGGGGAAGAAAAATTGCTTTTCTTGCCAGTTTCCATGGTAATGGAACTTTCTACTTGTCTGTCCAGGAAAGAACGCTAACACAGCCTGTCTGTTCTCTTCTCACCTCTGCACACATTCAGACACAGACTCACAGACACCCAAACACCACACAACTTTATTCTGTCCAATCTAGCCAAAACCAGAATAGATGTTAATACTTCTTTCTGCTTTATTTTGTCTTGCCAGTGCTGTTTCCTTTCTCAGAAAAAAGATAAACACTGGGTAGATTTATCACATCTATGATAAATATTTAGAAAATGAGAAAGGAGCAAAGGTGCCATGTTTTCAAAATATGCTATTGCTCTCGGGGTTTTGAAGACTTCAATTTTTCAAATTATTGGGGTTTCAATAAAATTAAGAAGTAGGTGATCTCCATTCTTACTGTTTACTCACTGTCTTGCCATTATACATATTGTGTGCTGTCTGTTGGAAAGGCCCTTATGTGATCAGATCCATGGAGTACAGAAGTAATTAACCAACCGCATTATTCTTCATGTGTCTGAATGAATTAGATCATTTGCTGGGAAAGCAGATTAAATTTCTTCTGTCTTCTGAAAGGCCGACTTTCCTTTTTGAAATACTCCCTAGTGAGGGCTGGATAAATTTTATGATTTACTTTATAGTATTAATGTAGAAATTTTAATTCTGTAATCATGAGATTAATGAATATCTATTTCCATCTTGTTATTCTTAGTAAATTAAGGTTATTCTTAAACTTTGATTTTCATGTATTTGTCTTTCCTGTGTACACCATTTGGCAACGTATTTACATTGTTAGCATACATTAGCATTATCTATGTAGCTTAGTGATGTTGTGCTAAGAAATTCTTTTGGTTTCTACAGATAAACTTATTTTGGGCTGCCGTTGTTAACATCATTAATAATGCTAGCAAACTGGAACTATAGAGAAACCTCTAAGAGTAGTAGGTCTTTTATTCTCTCTAGAGGTCAGGGACATCTGGCCTTCTTTTTGCCACCCTGTTCAGTCAACTGTCATTTATAATTTATTTTTAAAAACGCATTTTGACCATGGAGTGATGTGATGAACTTAATAACATTTTCAATATAGAAATTAATTATTTTACATTTAAGCTATGGTTGTTTCTTCAAAGAGGCCTTCCATGAAATCCTTTTATTTAACTGTTCCTTTAGCTTGCATGCTACTTTGGAATACATATTTTAGAATTAATGGTAAACATGTTACACCGAATGTAAGATATACACAAAACAGTTCTTTTTCTTCTGACTTCTGTGTATTCCACTTTCTAGAAGGGAGTCTGTGCAACTTCCAGCGACATATGAAATTTAATTCATTTAAAATTCAGAACATAAAAATAGGTTTGGGGAAAGGGTAGTGTTAAGTTAAATAATGACAGACTCCTAGCTTGAGATATAGCGGGAACTGTAAACAGTGAGTAGAGTGTCCCTGGATACTTCCAGATAAGACCTCTCAAAAATCTTGAAAAAAATTCATAATACTTTCTAGAATGTTCCATGTCAGAGTGATCTACTCTTACATAATGAAATCCCCAACTCCTTATTTAGAAATGGGGAGACCTATACAGATGAGTGTATGGTCTTTGAGTTTTCTCTGCTCTTTGCAGAAAAAGAGAGGGTGGCAGTACTACAGATATTAGGAAACCAAATTATAGGGAATCATGTAAATAGTAAGAGGTTTGGGGGATATAGTTCTTCTACAGAAATTACACAAGGCAGAAGTAACTATACTCTAATCTTTGATTCCAATCATGCTACAATTTTACTTTTTCAGAGGTCTATTTTCCAATGCAATTTTCCTCCTATTACTTGTGAGATAGTATAAAGATAAATGTAATGCAATAATAATACTATATGAAAATGTAATGGGAAACATTTTTGAAAATGAATAAAGGGTGTTCATGCAAATTTCTTCAACTGTTTAAAACCAGTGTGTTTAGCATACAGATGGGAAGAGACCAACCAAGGTTTAATGAGAGCTGATCGCTGTTCATTCAGATGTACAGAATTTTAGTAAATGTACGTAAGCCATAAATAAAGGTACTGAACTCCAAAGCCATCATCGCAGGGTGTGAAAGACAGTCCTGAGTAGAAATTAACTCCCAGGCCTTACACGCAGTGGGCACCACCCTTTTCCTTTTCTTTTTTTATTGGGGGGTGGGTCAAATGTGTTAATAAAGTGCTCAGACAGAAAAAAATGAGTCAGGTAGTTTAGCCTCCCACGGGAAGATACACTTGTTTTCTCAACACGGTGCATTACAGCACACACTATTTAAACATAACATAGCAAAACCTTTTGTATGTGTGTCCAAAATAGCTCTTTATAAGGAAATGTAAGCTTTTTGGCATAGACTATTGTATCACTTTTCCTATTAATATTAGTACCAACATAAAGTTTTGAGCAGTTTTATTATTCTACTTATAGTATGTAGTCTGTACAGGTATCTCTTTGGGCACTTCTTCCACCTCCTGTTTGATAATCTGATGCTGTCTCTCTCTTTCCCTATGCCTGACGGCTAAAAGGTAAACTCATTGCTGTTTGTAGTGCTCTCTCCTTCTCAGTCTCTTCGTTATGGAACCCCCCCTACCTCTGGGGGATCTAAATTCTTTCTTTACACATAAAATATCTTCCCATTTTTTTCCCCTAGCTTTTCTGTTATTGACAGAATATGATTCAAAAGAGCTTGATGAAATTTCAAAATGGTAATAAGTCATCTAGGTCATTTAAATATGGAAGTCCATTGCAATAATCTGTGTTTTATTGAGACTTTACTTGGTTGATGTGAAGATGGCTTACTTGCTTTGCTTTGAATTTGCAAGCAATTCATTTTGGAGCATTTCTTTTTAGAAAAAAAGTAGTGTGCAGACTCTGAGCTGGGCTTTCTGCAGTATGTGATGGTCTCCGAGTGGCATCTAATCTCTATTTTAACCCCTCTTAAAAACACAAAATGAGACAGTATTAATTACATTGTGATTTACAAAATGTGCTTTTGTTGATTTATTGATAATAAGGAGAGTTAATCTTCTGCATGCCTAGAGAAATGGGGATAAATGAGAAGTTCTTTGTAATCCTGAATAGTGTGAAAATAATTGAGACAGTCCATAAAAAATCAGCAATTTGAGAGGCAAAATCCCTAAGCTTATTTTGTAAATTACTGTGTATAAACTTAACTTGGTAATAGGGCAATTCAAAAGGAAATTGACACTAGGCAGCACAGAACTAAAGTCCCCAACTTCAGTTTCCATTCTCTCCACATAAAGAAATGTCTGAGACTGAATAGGAATTAACCGAACAGGTTAATGATGTTGACAGATATTAAAAAGAGTTTCCCAGAGTTAAGACCTCTTCACGTTGACACTGGAAACCACTTTCAAGAGGCTAGACAGCTATTATTTTAATTCCACTTTTACAGACAAGTTATCTGGGTTTCAGTGTTGTACAGCCTCAAAACTGAGAGCGGCACGGCTGGCAGCCAGTTCAGTTTTATTACTCTCTGTCCATCGATTCAGCAAATATGTGATGAGTGGTTAATTTATGGCCTAAAGAGCAGGTTATATACAGTGGAAAATACAATAGACTTCTTCCCTTGAAAACTATTTTGATAAGTACACATTTTTCTCTACCTTGTAACCATCATTTTCAGTGTAATATTAGGGCCCTTTTTATGTTCAGTGCTCTGAGCCTCTCCCTGGGTGGCAGTTCCCTTAATTTTCTTTGGATGGGAGACAATAGAAGAAGGGTCCTGGTGGGCATTTGCTATAGGGATCAGTCTCTTCTTCCTAAGAAATCTTCTCTTGGGAAGTAATTTTTAGGTTGAGACCTGGTGAAATTAGCCATGTGAAAAATCCAGCAAAATGTGTTCTAGGCAAAAGAAGCAACGTGCGAAAGGCACAGTGCTGGGAACCAGTTTAGGAAAGGAAGCGAGTGTCATCAGAGTAAAGGAAGCCAGGGGCAGGTGGACCCAGACAGTGGGAGAGCCGGCAGGGGCCAGGTCAGATGGGGGTTTGGTTCACAAAAGATAATTTTTCCTGTAACAAAAGAAGCCAAGAAATGGAAGAAGAAAAGTGATACTGTTTTAGTCTGTGTGGGGTGCTGTTATAGTGTACCCCAAACCGAGGAAGTAAACAACAGAAGTGTATTTCTCAAAATTCTGCCGGCTGAGAAGGCCAAGATCACAGCACCAGCATATCTGGTGTTAGGTGAGGGCCTGGTCCTGGGTTCACAGACAGCTAGTTGTCTTCTGGCTGTGTCCCCATATGGTGAAGGACAATGGAACTCTGAATCTTGTTTATAAGGGAACTAATTTCATTTCTCCTCTCTCAAAGGCCCCATATCCAAATACCATCACACGAGGCATTTGGATTTGACATATGGATTTGGGGTGGTACACATTCAATCTGTATCAGTTATTATCTGACGTGTGCATAAACAGACCAGTTGGCCACCATGTTGAGAATGGATTAAGGGGCCAAGAAGGAAGTGGGAGAGGTCAGTTTTACTAACATCTCTGGCACTTTGCACGTGTTCAGGTAAGAGATTATGCTGAATCTAAGGACTAGGACTGTGAAGACGAAAAGTGAACTGATGTGAAGGCCATCTCCCAGCGGCTTCTGGCATCCAACCAAGGAGCGTTACTTGTTCTTAATTTTTTCTGATATTTCTCATCTCTGCACCCCAGCCTTGACTTTCCTTGAAATTTCTGCATCACCATGAATTCCTTAGCATTTTCTTAAGGCATCTATAGACAAAAAATACTATTTGTTCTTAGTATCTCCTCTTAATTACCCATCTGCTACCTGGGACAGCACCACATTTTTGACGGGGGTGGGGAAGTATTAAAATATGAGTAATGACGTGATTATAAGCTAAACCACATTATAATTTACATTATTATGTAAACACCATAATTAAGTACTATAGTAAAGGAAGATAACCATTTTTTAAATTAACTGACTGCTGAAAACACTGGTAAGCAGGATTTCCTTCAATAGAATTCATTACTTCACATCAGCCAAAAAATGTTACTACGGACTGTCAGGTGGGATCTATAAATAGCATTAATATATTTTAGTTGTATTGATGTAAATGGATTTGTACATTATAATTTCTGACTCTAACTTGCCAATTTGCATTAATATAAGGAAATCATATTTAATAACCATGGTCCCAAACCAATGCTCTGAAAATACGGCTTTGCTACCTTTAAAATTCTATGTATTATTTTTGACATATTATATTACTTTATATTTTTAAAAATCCAGTTATTTTAAATAATTTATGCTAAAAATCTGCCCTCTTTCCAAAAATTTGACAGACTAATCTATTTAAATTTGAATTAAATAATAATGTAGCAAAGTGAAATGCTTATAACATTTTACTCTGTTACGGCCTTTGAAAAAATACTGTCTAGTTTACTATTTTTGTAATTTGAGATAAGAGAATTATTATTTTTCCCAAGGCTAAGGGTGTTATGTGCACCCACACACAACTGGGCAAATCTAATTTGAAATTACGG
>CAUYPK010013560.1:0-14060 GCA_963574355.1 Loris lydekkerianus | reverse complement strand
CAGAACAATAGAAAGAGAAATGTGATTTTATCTGAGTGCAGGATTTGGTAAATTTGCTGAATATTCTGTTTGCTCCTCCATTTCTACACCCTCTCCCTCTCCAATCTGCCTTGGACCATGGGGAGCTGGCCTGTGTAATCACTGTCACCTGGCTTCAAGTGCTACTGGCAGAAGATCAAGGGCATAAGAGAGTGAAATGAGGATTTTATTCCCTGGCTTTCTTCTAGCTGAGTCAGCAATAGCTGCTTTCTGTCTAGGTAGCCCCAGCGACTGCAAACAGTCCTCAACTGTGGCCCCAAGCTGATAACTACTTCCTTCCTTTGTTTTTTCAGGCCTGAAGTGGTATTGCTGTCCATTTTGTTATGATGGGTGCTTTTCCCTGCTCACATCCTCCTCAAATGGTGCCTTTATTATCAAACTCTCCAGTCTTCCCCATTTCAGGTGATATCTGTTTCGTGCCAAGACCCTGACTCATAAAGACATGCAGCTATTGAACTGGCATATATCATTACAAAAATAAAAGCACATTCAAGCATCAAAAAAAAAAAAAAAAAAAAAAAAAAGAAAAGAAAAAGAAAAAGAAAAAGAAAAAAAGAAATTAAAACAAATCTGAAGGCATCATGTCACCAGACTTCAGGTTATACTACAAGTCTATAGTGATCAAAACAGCATGGTACTGGCATAAAAATAGAGATAAATATGAACCCAGCCACATATCGCCATCTCATCTTTGTTATACTAAATAAAAGCATGCACTGAGGAAAATAATTCCTATTTAATAAATACTAGTTAGCCATATGTACAGGACTGAAACTGGCCCAGTACCTCTCACCCTTGACAAAAATTGAATCTTGCTAGATGGAAGATTTAAATTTAATCCCTGAAACAACAACAATTCTAGAAGAGAGTTTGGGGAAAATACTTGACAAAATTGGCCTCGGTAAAGATTTTATGAAGAAGACCAGCTGGGAATAAATAAATAAATAAATAAATAAATAAATAAATAAATAAATAAATGGTACTTGATCAAGCTAAAAAGCTTCTGCACAGCCAAGGGTACTACAAACTAAAGCAAACAGGTAGCCTTCAGGATTAGAGAAGATTTTTGCTTGTTACCAATCTGGCAAAGCACTGATAACTAGAATCTACAGAGAGCTCTAATCAGAAAATAGAAAACACCCCCCTTCATAAGTGGTCAAGACACTTAAACAGAAACCTCTCTGAAGACATACACCTGGGGTGGTGCCTGTGGCTCAAAGAAGTAGGGCGCTAGCCCCATAAGCCAGAGGGAGCAGGTTCAAACCCAGCCCCGGCCAAAATCTGCAAAATCCTAATCATCAGAGAAATGAAATCAAATCCACTCTGAGATATCACCTAACTCCAGTGAGGAGTGATTAGTCCACTCACAAAGTCCCAAATCTTCAGATACTGGCATGCATGTGGAGAAGGAAACACCTTTGCTTTGGACTACTATTGAGATTGCAAACTAATACAACCTGTATGGAAAGAAGTATGGCGAATCCTCAAAGAACTAAAAGCCAACCTTCCATTTGATTCCTTCCATTTGATTGCAGGATGAAATGGAAGGAATCATTACTAGTATTTATCCAGAAGAAAAAGAAATCATTTTACCACAAGGACATTTGTAGCAGAATGTTTGTTGCAGACCAATTCACAATTGCTAAGATGTGGAAGCAACCCAAATATATATCAACCCATGAATGCATTAACACCCTGTGGTATATACATATCATGGAATACTATTCTGCCTTAAGAAAATGTGGACACTTTACATCTTTTGTGCTTACCTTGTTTGAGTTGAAATACATTCTTCTCTGGGTAGTGTCTCAAGAATGGAGGGAAAAAGTGTTAAATGTATTCAATATTAATATGAAACAAATTTATAAACACACATATGCCCACATGAAAGATAAAACACAAATATAGTCTAGTTGAGGAAAGGAGTAATGGCAGGGTGGTGAGTGGCAGGATCTCATGTAATGTGCGCATTGTGAAGGTGTTTAGCGTGCCACCTGGATGAAGGGCTCAACTACAACTTGAACTTTACCTTAGAATTGAAAACAATATAAACTCAACATTTGTACCTTCATATTAATTTGAAATAAAAAATGATTCTTTTTCATCCTCTGTTTTGTCTTATCTCAAAGATAACTTCTGTAAATGATTATGTCCTTCAAGAAGTTATGGCCCTGAAAATCCATATTTTAGCAGCATAATAATCTCAGACACTTATGTAACACTGTCTGTGTGCCAGGCACTATTCTAAGTGCTTTATACAGATTAATTTTATTTAATCCTAACAACAAAAACTAAGAGGTAGGTTATACAATTATTTCCACATTCAAGATGTAAAAACTAAGGTACAAAAAAATTCAGTAGTTTACCAATGTCACATTTTTTTAAGTGGTAGAGTTGGGTTTTACACTCAAGTAGTCTGCCTTGGAATCCTTTTTATAACCCCTGCACAATATCTAGTTAGAAGTGTAGCTGAGAGGTTTGTCTTAAATTAGTATTGTCAGTACACATTTTCCCTAGAATGTTTATTTTGTATGGGTTGAGGATTTGTTAAAGTACTTTCAAACTTCACTACCTAACATCTAACCCTGGTATCACAACTGCTTTATAAACTTCCTTTTTTTATTAATGCTTTAAAAAAATTTTAAAATACTACAGGGATATACACATTTTGGTTACATAAATTGTTTTTGTGTAGTTTGAGTCAAAATTATAAGTATGCCCATCACCCCGATAGTTTTCATTGTATGCAGTAGGTGTGAGTTGACACATTCCTTTTTTGCCCCTCCCACCTGCTGGATTTTTGATGAATGATATTTGATGGTCACAATGAAGTGGTTCTGATGTTTTATTAATAGTAAAGCTTGTAGTGTAATTTCCCTGTGTTCTAGACTCTTATCGTGGTTTTTATTTGTTTGTTGTTTTTCTTTTTGTTATCATTGCCATCTTCTCATCTCTTCTTTCAGGAAAGGACCTTCCTGATGCTGGGGATTGTTGCTTTTCCAAACTTGGAAATTATGGCATTTTTGGTTATTCCTGTGTCCTTGAAAATTTTAAATGGCTCTTGGGCTACATTTGATAGTTTATACTTTGTAGACAACAAATTCTAACTTTGTTATTAAATTTAATAATAAAGCTTCTATCTTGGCATTATATTGGCTTAACACACTCAATTCTGCTTTTCTTTCTCTCTTACCTTCCTTGACAGCCTCTTCTTTAGTTTCCAGATTTGGCATGATTGCTTGTCTGTTCCAGGAATGAGAATTCTGGAACACCTACTGGTTCTATGTGTTCTGGCCTCTCATAAGCTGCTGGGTAGAAGAAAGGAAGTACCAAATGTATGTCTACTTTTGTCACTGTTAAACTAGCTTGGCCCTGGCTTGGAGCCTGTGGCTCAAGACGCTAAGGTGCCAGCCACATACACCTGAGCTGGTGGGTTCAAATCCAGCCCGGGCCTGCCAAACAATGATGATGGCTGTAACCAAAAAATAGCTGAGTGTAGTGGCAGGTGCCTGTAGTCCCAGCTACTTAGGAGGCAGAGGCAGGAGAATCACTTGAGCCCAGGAATTAGAGGTTGCTGTGAGCTGTGATGCCATGGCACTCTACCCAGGGTGACAGCATGAGGCTCTGTCTCAAAAAAACACAAAAAACAAACAAATAAAAATAAAAACAAAAACAAAAAAAAACCTAGCTTGGCCCTTTTGTTTTGTTAGTTGGCAATTGGGACTTCAGAGATGCCAACCATAGGACTAGCTGGAAAAAAATCTTAGAAGGCAATGTAGTACAGTGAAAAGAGTAGTAAATTCAGCACTGAATCCATATTACAACTTTAATTATAATCTCTTTATTTATGTATTTTGTATTTCTAGAAGAAATATAACATGGTAGTTTAGAGCTAAATCTCTGTATTTAAATTAATTGGGTTCAAATTCTGACATCAGTCTTTATAATCTGTGTCTACTAACATCTTTGGAACTCAATTTCCTTGTCTAGGAAACTGTCTTATGAGGTTGTTATGAATTTCAAATCAAACAATACCAATAAAGTGGTTAGAATAATTGGCTCATAAGAACTAATAATTGTTAGTGCCACTTTAAATTCTCCCTCTCTAGATTTTAAGTTTGGGAAAAACTTAACCTTTACTAGAAGTTTCAGTGCTTAATAAATATCCATCGAACCAATGAATGAATGAATGGTTGGATTAATTGACTACTAGATTGCTGTGACTTAGGTTGTATTATTTAATCTCTTTGAAAATGTGATCCGGGTATTTGGAATATAATGTATAACTCACAGGGCTTTGGTGAGAATTGCTTGCAATAAGAATGTGAAGTGGGTACCAGAGCCCAGAGTTTCAGAGGAAAGGCTTTCAAATCAAGCACAAATTATCTTGAATCTTATTCTGCCACTAGATGTGACCTTAGATAGACCATTAGTCTTCTTTGAGCCTCACTTTCCTCGTCTGCAAAATAGAGATCATAATTCCTATCTCAGAGGGTTGTTATCATGAGACACGCCTGTGCTTTGAACACCATTCTCATAAAAATAGTTTACCATTGGAGAAGACTTTATATGCTTGAGATCACCATAAAAATGTAAGTTATTGAATTTAAAGAAAACAACATTAATTGAAAAAATTGCTGAGTTATAGTGCCAACATAAAGAAATCGCAATGTTCACCAGAGATTGTCTTCCTATAAGGAAGTCCTATCTGTCTAATATGCTCTGATTGAATGCATTTTTAGGAAAGAGTTTGACTTTTTGTTAAGTAGACCATTTTCTATTAAGTCTCCCATAGGAAGCTGGCTGTGGTGACTCATGCCTGTAATCCTAGCACTCTGGGAGGCTGAGGCAGACAGATTGCTTGAGCTCAGGAGTTTGAGACCAGCCTGAGCAAAAGCAAGACCCCATCTCTACTAAGAAAAAAAATAGCTGGGCATTGTGGTGGGACCCTGTAGTCCCACATACTTGGGAGGCTGAGGCAAGAGAAGCCCAGGAATTTGAGGTTGATGTGAGCTATGACAATGTGGCACTGTACCCAGGGTGACAGATTTGAGACTCTGTCTAATAAAGAAAGAAAAGTTCTCCTGTAGGTAGCACCAAGTAAGAATCCAGAAAATTTAGACAACACTGAAGGGAACCTGGGAATCAATTTTTTATTAAAAGAGAATAGTGTGATGCTATTTTGACAAGACAAATTGTGGTAAGTCAAGTCTCATGGATAGAGTAATATGGTATCTTGGAAAGTAATTTTTAAAAATTATTTTTGTAAGTTTTTAAAAATATGAAATATCTAAAAATAAAGATTTGTTACATAGAATCCAGATACATATATTGTTTCTGATTCCCTAATAAGGCAGAGAAATGCAGGACAATAAAATTATTTGCATTTTTTTTTTTTTTTGGCCAGGGCTGGGTTTGAACCTGCCACCTCTGGCATATGGGGCTGGCGCTCTACTCTGTTGAGCCACAGGCGCTACCAAATTATTTGAATTTTAAATGTCTAATGAGCATATCATTTTCACCCTTGTGAAATAAAATGATTTTTTCCACTTTGATTTGGAGAAACTTGTTTTCTTAGGTACTGAAAATGTTTTTTATGTAGAATCTAGGAACATGAGTGTCTCACAATGACTAGTTGGTGGATGGTTTAAAGAGAAAGAACATTCTGATCTCTGTATCTTCCAATATCCCTTAGACCTCATCTCTTACTGCTTTCCCTATATCTATGTTCTTGTCACTCCAACCACTTTGCTGTATTTCTAATTCACCAAGAATACTTACTTCTACCCTAGGGCCTTTGTATTGCTATTTCTGCTACATACAGCTATATTCCTTCAAATATTATAAGGCTAACTCCCTTACCTTCTTTACGTCCTTAAATATCACCTTCTTGGCGAAACCTCGTTTAATCACCCGGTTTAACATGCAGCATCCCCAACCCACTCAACTTTTCTATTTCCATTTCCTGCCTAATATTTTTCCATTTCACTTACCAATATTTGATATAAAAGTTTTACTTATTTGTCTATTTTTGTCTCTCCCCATCTCTTAAAGATAAACTTCATAAAGGCAGAGATTTTTATGTATTTTATTGATTGCTATATCCCTAGCATGTAGAACAGTACTTTAGGTACTTAATAAATATGTGATGAATGAATGATGAATTACCAAGATTAAGACACAAAGCAGTTCTAATTTCCTATGAGAAATTTCTGTTTCATAAACAAGGTAGTGACCTGAATGTCAAAGCAAATGTGGTTAGGTAGGTTGCTAAGATACCATACTCCAAATATGGAGTTTCAGAAGACTCCTTTCTCTATAGTTGTAAATTAGTGTATTGGGTCAAATAACATTTCCCCCAAATTCATGTCTATCCAGAACCCGTGAATTGTAACCTTACTTGGAAATAAGGTCTTTGCAGATGTAGTCTAGTTAAAATGAGGTTGTACTGGATTGGAGTGGATCCTAATCCTAGTGATTGCTGTCTATAAGAAAGAAAGAAACATGGATACAGACATATAGAGAGAAAGCCGTGTAGCAACAGCAGCAGAGATTAGAGTAACACATCTACAACTCAAGGAAGACCAGGACCGCTGCCAACTATTAGAAAGTAGGAATATTCAAGGAAGGGTACTCCCAGAAAGAGCATGGCGATGCTGACATCTTGAATTTGAGCCTCTAACTCCTAGAACTGTGCAGAAATGCATTTTTATTGTGATAAGAAATCAAATTTGTGGGAATTTAAGGTAGTGCTAAGAAATTAATACAGGGTGTATTCAATTTGCCATTAATGTATAATATTATGCAAACATTTTTTGAGGATCTGACACTGCTACATAAAGGACTGAGGATTAGGCACTGGAATAGTAGTGATAAATGACCCAGTTCTCAAGTAGCTCATAGCCTAGTGGAAGAGACTAAAAAAGTAAATAGAAAATGTAATTAATGTTATGAAAGAATTGAGCTCAGAGAGCACAGAAATGGAGCATATAATCTGGTCTGGTGGTGTGGGTGTCAGAAAGTGATTTTCTGAAGGGGTAACTTTAGAGTAAAGCATGTGTGAAAGGACAGAAGCAAGAAAGAATGTGGAATAATTTGGAAAGTGCCTGAATTGAGTTCAGCTGTAGTTGCTTGTGATGGTGTGGTTGTAACTAGAGTATATTGCAATAAGGATGTGCTGTGATAATCCAAGATAAGAAGGAAAGTAGTGCAGGAAAAATCTTTTAGAAATCAACTGGTAGTTTAAAACTGCCTGGGATTTCCAAAGTTATCTTGACTCTGGTATTTAATTGATTGATTTTGACAAGGATAGAAAAGGAGGGAGGCTTTCTTATAGAACAGTGGTTCCCAACCTTCCTAATGCTGGGGCCCTTTAATACAGTTCTTGTGGGTCAATACTCAAAGGTTGAGAATTGCTGTTATAGAAAGATGTATCCTGTTTTAAGGTGGGAGTCATTGTAAAAATTTATAATTCATAATTTCACTTTTTAGCCATTGTGTATGATTGAGCCCGTGTCTATGATCGAATGTTTATATGTGTGCTTGAGAGAGAGAGAGACCGTGTGCAAGAGAGAATAGTATTACACACATTTGATTGGAATGTTGAGTCTGAATTCATATCACAGTCCTATACCTCATTTTTTAAAACCCTGTAATTCTATCTTTTGGAGTCTTAGTCTCCTTCTTCAGTAGTTAATATTTGCTTTACCAGTATCAATGGTAAAGCATCATTGTCATAAATGAAATAAAATATTTAAGACTCTTAAAAAAAATTTAAGACTGTTATTTTTACTGTTGTAAAAATATAAATTATTATAAGAGATGTTTCACCCATAAGGGGGCTTTTCAACTAGGTTACCAACTCTAAGATTCTGTGATTCAGAATACCTGATTCTATTCAGATACCTACATAAATCAAATGCACTTGGTTCCTTTTCAAGCACATTAGTGTCATGAAAACTGACTCAAAGTCCTAACAGACTTTAAATCAACTGTGATAGGGAATCTATATAATTTTCCTATGAATCTCTCATAACTGCCAACAACCTGGTGCAAAATTTCTGGTAAAAGGTATTTATTGGAGAAATACATAAATCAACAACAAAAAAGAAAAATTAATAATATTAATGGATATTTGACCAGATGAGTTATATGACCTAGCTATGACTGGCTAATTGCATGTTATCATATTGAATTTCTTGCTATTTTTTTAAAATTCTAATTTACCTACCTTTTTTTACTTCCCTTTTAACTTCCAAATTATTTTTATATCGTGATCTAATTGTCCTTCTCCTTCACCAAACTCAAGGATCCTCGAGGATAGTTACTGTATATATTTTAAGTCCTTGAAACCATAGAGGAGGGGAAAAAAATTTTTCCTCCACCCCTAGGTTCATTCCCTGTAAATTAGACAAAAGACATATTAATAAGAGAAAAACAAGTTTATTAACACATGCAGCACATGTACATATACATGAGAAAACTCAATGATACATAACTCAAAGGGGTAGTAAGAACTTGGCTTTGTATAATATCTTAATAATAAACTTATATAGAATTGACAAGACAAAGGAAAAGAGGTTTAGAGTTTTGGGAGTAGCAAACTATGGAAAGGTAAATAAATCAGGAAACTAGTGGAAAATAAGGGTTGTTTTCATAAGATTTGTTATGTAGGTTCTTCTGGTTCATCTCTTGGCTAAGAGTCTAGAGTTGTCTTCTATGATTAAGAATCATCCTGCCTTCTAAGTAGAGAGGGTGAGGATAGAGAGTTTGTTTTTTGTTTGCTTTTGCTTAATTGCTTTCAGCTCAAAATAATTTTTGTCAAAATGGGATATTTTGGGGTGGCATACTCTGAACTCCTTCAGCACATGGAATATATTCTTTATATGTGGTGGTTAAATGAAAGACATGGAAGTATTTGAGAGAGATTTTTACAGGATTCAGTGCACATTTTTGTTTTAAATTTAGTTTTGTCAGTAGCCATCAGTAAAAAATTAGTAAACACCAATAATGTCATTATAAAGATTGAGCTAGTTTGTGATATTTATATATACACAATGGACTTACAACATTAAACATGGCCAAAAAAAAAAAAAAAAATCTAACAATACATAAATGTTTCAGAGGTTTATATTATGACCCTGTGTTTACAGAAAAAAATCAGGTTTGATTTATTCATTACTTCTAATACCATTCTTGGAATTTTTATTTTAATTCCTTCAAAAGCAGTCACATTCTTAACTTGGTTTCTGGTATGAAAATAGGTCACTGTGATAGCTTTGTCAGAAAACAAGTGCATGGGGAATTGATATTTGGAGCTAGATCTGACTTAGATAAGTTCTCATTATACAAATATTATAGAGCAATTTGTCTTACCCATAAATCTCTCTCTCTCTCTTTTTTTTTTTTAGAGATAGAATCTCACTCTATTGTCCTCTGTAGAGTGCTATGCTGTCACAGCTCACAACAACCTCCAATTCTTGGGCTTAGGCAATTGTCTTGTCTCAGCCTTTTGGGTAGCTGGGACTACAGGTGCCCACTATAATGCCTGGCTATTTTTTTGTTGCAGTTTGGCAGGGGCTGGATTTGAACCTGCCACCCTCGGTATAAGGGGCCAGTGTCCCACCCATTGAGCCACAGGCACCATCCATATCTCTCTATTTTTGATAAGAAATTTACCATTCAAAGCAGATAAGGAAGAGAAATTGAAAAAACATAGCTATAGATCTCTTAGGAACTGAATATTTACAATAACACATTTCTAGACTTGCATATACTTATTTTTAAAAAGGAAGTTTTTAATTCAAGAAGATATATTTAATAAAATCTTGAAAGTACATTTATATGAATTTACAAAATGCTGAGCTAAGCCTTATCACTTGCAGCTACGAAATCTTAGAGATCAGAACAAGAAACTTTAAGATCAAGATGAGATTCTAATGGGAAGGGGAAAGAAATGTCACAAGAAGAGAAGTAGATAATTGTACAATGGTATTTTAGGCTCAGGGCAAAGTGTGAGACTTGTCTTAGGTGACAAAATACAAGTTGGGTTTGTGAACTCAATGAGAGTGTATATTGGTAGTGGGCAGTAAATATAGGGAGAATTGGTTAAAAGTTGCATATTCGATTGAATAATTCAATCTTCTGCAGTTGAGAAATTTTGAGAGAATTTTGCAGGCTATGGTAGGGGTTAGCTAACTACTTAAGGAATATGGGCTTTCAAATAATATGAAAAAAGGATTTGAGTGACCAAGACTGGAGACAGTAAAAAAAGCCAGGAGCTATCTCAATAGCTCCACCAGAGCTAAAAAGAAGTTGAGCTGCAGAGCAAGTAGTAGGACTGGACATGAGAAGACAGATGCTAGAGATGTGGAGAAATCTCCGTATTCAACATCTATGAAGGTCACACTGGGACATGGGAATGAGCAGCATGGGCTGCAATACTTTTCTTGTTCTGCCCTGGAATTTAGCACAGCCCTGGAACTAAGCTAGGATAAGAAGGAGATTCAGAAGGAGCAGGTGGGATGCACAGCTTCTCTTTTCTTGTGCCTTGGGAATTGGGTTAGGCATAGGCATTTAAGAGGAAATATGAACTGAGGCCTGAGGCAATATTACTTGTCCCTTCTTCCCTCCCTGCTCTTCCCTATTCTGGTGCTCCTTTTATGGCAAGACCTTAACCTGCTCTAAGGGCATCTGAAAATACATAAATACATTTACTCTGAGGGATCCTTTGGGATTATTGTGCCAAATACTAATATTTATACACTTATCTATATGAATTTTTTCCTCCTTTTCTTTATTTTCTTCCTTTGAATTCCTATAAAATATATAGACAAAAGAAACAAAGAAGGAAATGAAATCCTATTCTACATAATTATAGCAAAGCCTACCTACTTACATTTTGTAGAGAGGATAATAAGGAGTTTTTACCATGTTTTAGTAGGTTACTTGCTAATTTCATGCCTTGAAGACACAGTGGAACAAATGAGACAGTCTAGTCGGATAGATCTTTGGTTTGATGCAATGTTCAACTTCCCTCCGTGCTGTTAAGTAGAAAGAACATTGAGATGCTAGTCATCAGTTAGCTATGTGACCTTGAGCAGATCATTTAATTTAGTGCCTTAGTTGACTAGTGCTTAAAGGTTTTAGGGAGGAAAAATAAGGAGATAATAAAGGTGAGAGTGCTTTGAAATTTTTTGAAAGCAGATGTGGAAATACAGAACATTGTTTTCTGTTGCTCTTACAGGCTTGATTGCTGCAAATTTTCCGGTTAGATTAAATTATTCAACCAGAAACTTGTTTGTCTTCCCCTTTCTACACTTTTCCTGATATTAGTGGTTATTCTTCCATAAATCAGTACAGTCAGTTCTCAATGATCAGCAAATCAATTGTAATAGAAAAGAGTGATGGAACTCAGATTGAGGCAGGACTTTGGACTCAAAACCCATTCTCTTTCCACTGTCTTTATAATTTCTCATAAAGATTGTGTAGGAGGATGGGGAGAGGAGGGAGAGAGAGGAGAGAGAATGTGTGTATGTATGCTCAGAACTATATAAACTGTAATCTGTTGATCTACACCATTAATTAGTCAACCTTCCTACACTTTCCCTCGCCTCTCTTTATTTCCATTTTCATTCCTGTAACCGAGTTTATCTTCCTATTTTTCCACTTATTTTTCTGTTTTATATAAGATGATGATAGGAAAGTCCTGCAGATGTTGGTGTAGTAGAAATTATTAGGATTTCTTTTTGATTTCTTATTCCATGCTTAAGAGAATATTATTATTTTGAAGTGATTTTGCTCTTCTGCTTAACACAACGCTCTTCTCCTGTGTTACCAAACAAACTCTTCTGGTCTCAGACCCAGCTGATCCAGCAACCAGTTTCACATTTGGAAGTTGAATTTCTAGGCTTCTCAGAGCCTTCCCTCTACCTTCATCTTCAGAGAGAATTATGACATCCTTAGAAAAGAAATTGCACAAGACACTAGCAAATGGAAGAACATACCATTCTTTTGGCTGGGAACAATCAACATTGCTAAAATGTCTATTCTACTCAAAGCAATAGATTCAATGCAATCCCAATTAAAATATCAGCATCATATTTTGAAGAAATGGAAAAAAATAGTACTTTGTTTTGTGTGGAACCAGAAAAACCTCTTTATAGCCAAGGCTATTTTTATTAATAATAAAAACAAAGCTGGAGGTATCACCCTACCAGTCTTCAGGCTACATTACAAGTTCACAGTAATAAAACAGCATGGTATTGGCACAAAAATAGAGACATAGACATATGGAACAGAATAGAAAACTGAGAGATGAAACCAGTCTCTACTTGTCATCTGATCTTTGATAAACAAAATGAATGCATACACTGGGGGAAAAGAATCCCTATTCAACAAATGGTGCTGGGAGACCTGGATAACCACATGTAAAAGACTGAAACTGGACCCACACCTTCACCACTTATAAAAATTGACTCAAGGTGTACAAAAAATTTAAATCTAAGACATGAAGTGATAAAAATTTTGAAGGAAAGTTTGGGAAGAAGTCTTGCTGATGGTGGACTGGGGATAGATTTTATGACAAAGACTTCAGCGGCCATTGCAACAAGAACAAAAACTAACAAATGGGACTTAATTAAGCTGAAAAGCTTCTGCAGAGCCAACAACACAATGGGTAAAGCAAAAAGACAACCTTCAGAATGAGAAAAGATATTTGCAGGGTATGAATCTGACAAAGGATTGATAACTAGAATCCATAGAGAGCTCAAATTAATCAACAAAAAAACAAACAATCCCATCTACCACTGGGCAGGAGATATGAACAGAACCTTCTCTGATGAATACAGACTAATAGATAATAAACATTTGAAAAAATGCTCATTGTCCCTGATCATCAGAGAAATGCAAATCTGAACAACCCTGAGATATCACCCAACTCCAGTGAGAATAGCCCATATCACAAACTCTCAAAGCCACAGATGCTGGTGTGGATGTGAAGAGAAGGGAACACTTTTACCTTGCTGGTGGGACTGCAAATTAAGGCAACCTTTTTGGAAGGAAGTATGGAGAATCCTCAAAGAACTCAAATTAGATAATTAGATCTCCCATTTTTTTTTGGGGGGGGGGTCTAAATGGATTTATGAATGAATCTATTTACATTCTTTCATGCAATTTTCTACATGTCTAGGTCATTAAGAATAGTTTGAATGTATCCCTTCCAACTTTTTTTTTAATTTTTTTTTTTTACTGTGTACATTAGTGCAATCACCTGTACCCATTCTAAGATGCACCACAGACATGGCCCCACTCATTACCCTCCCTCCACCAAAACCTCACCCCTACCTTCCCCTTCCTTGGCCCTTTCCCCATAGTCTTGTGCTATAGTTGGGTTATAGCCTTCATGTGAAAGCTATAATTTAGCTTCATAGTAGGGCTGAGTACATTGGATACTTTTTCTTCCATTCCTGAGACACTTTCCTAAGAAGAATATGTTCCAGCTCCATCCATGTAAACATGAAAGAGGTAAAGTCTCCATCATTCTTTAAGGCTGCATAGTATTCCATGGTATACATGTATCACAATTTCCTAGTCCATTTGTGGGTTGATGGGCACTTGGGCTTCTTCCATGACTTAGCAATTATGAATTGGGCTGCAATAAACATTCTGGTACAGAAGTCTTTGTTATATTGTGACTTTTGGTCTTCTGGGTATAAACCTAGTAAAGGAATTATAGGATCGAATGGCAGGTCTATTTTTAGGTCTCTAAGTATTCTCCAAACATCCTTCCACAAGTAACGTATTAGTGTGAATTCCCACCAGCAGTGTAGAAGTGTGCCCTTTCCTCCACATCCACGCCAACATTTCTGGTTTTGGGATTTTGTTATGTGGGCTACTCTTACTGGGGTTAGGTGATATCTCAAAGTAGTTTTGATTTGCATTTCTCTGATAATTAAGAATGATGACCTTTTTTTCATGTGTTTATAGATTTTGCATCTGTCTTCTTTAGAGAAGTTTCTCTT
>CAUYPK010013559.1:0-18710 GCA_963574355.1 Loris lydekkerianus | reverse complement strand
TCGGCTCTTTGCCTCTTATCATTATTTTGTATACTGTGGCTCTTTGCCAAGTTTGGATTTTGTTATGCTGCTTCTGAGGAGGGACCTCTGAGGAGCGATCTCCGAGCGCGTAGTCGAACTTGTTCGCCACCCCTGATTAGTGTGTAGCAAGTCGACATAACAGGTAGTTATTAATTACTTTGAAAGGTAAAATAATGATGTAACTTATAGAAAATGCATAACAAGTGGAGGGAGAATATACAAGTGGGAGCCAAAATTTGCTAATCTGACAAAATGAAAAGTTAAATAATAATATGCAAAAAACTATACGTACAGTATCTAGTTTGGAGAAAGAATATGAAGAAAGTGTGTAGTGTAATTAGGTTTGGCTTCTGATGTTTTTCAACAGGCAGATAGAAGATACTATTCACAAGGAATAATAAAAATAATTAGCTCTGGAGTATATATTGAAGATATTTTGATAAAAAGCCTGAATGTTATGGCAACTAGGAGTAAGAGCAGAGCTTGAGAATTGTTCTCTCTCACACACCTTCTATTAATGTATAAAAATTTTTCTCTACACAGTATGATTATCTTACATACATTTGTACACTTTAAATGTAATTTTTACATAATCAATGGGTTTTAGCATTAAATAATGTACCAGCAAGGTAATGCAACAACCCTATTCACTTTCCACATGTGCGTGAACTTGGCTGAAACAAACTCAAGTTCATTCCAAGAGCTTCTGCTGCTATACATGGTAAAGGAGAAGCAGGCTTTCCAAGCAAACCTCCTAATCTGTTTACATGCCCTGCACACTGATATTGCCAATGATATTGTCACTTTGTCCAATTCTTTGATACTACTTATTAGTCACTTATTTTATGCCAAAAAATTCCCAATTGTGTTTTAAATGTTATCTTGTCTCTCCTCATCACTAGGCAGGGATTAAGTCCAATACTTATGCTCTGACAATTAATGTAATTGTAAGCAGTTCTCCCACTGAACAAATTTAAATGACTTCTGTATGATCCCCTCCCTTAAATAACTACTTGGCACTGAGTTGTTTTCCAGAAATGGTGGATATTAAGAAAAAAAAAGGAGTTGAGATTCTGAAGATTTCTTGACTGAGATTCCTATTGCCAAGAATCCCTATCTCTCACAAAACTTCCCCAAGCCACACATGCTTAGCCTTTTATTAGTTATACCATGACCTTCCCCAAGGTACACAACCCCTAATTTATTTTTTATTTTTGTGTTCCAGTTATCTTTTCATTTTCATTTCTAACTTAATTTCACTATGTTTTTTTATTATTATTAAATCATAAAGATGTAGACTATGTATTCATTAATGCATTTATGTGGACCTGTGCTTTTTTTTTTTTAGAGACAGAGTCTCACTTTGTCACCCTCCGTAGAGTGTCATGGCGTCACAGCTCACAGCAACCTCCAGCTCTTGGGCTTAGCCGATTCTCTTGCCTCAGCCTCCCCAATAGCTGGTACTATAAGAGTCTGCCACAACGCCCGGCTATTTTTTTGTTGCAGTTTGGCCGGGGCGGGTTGGAACCCACCACCCTCAGTGTCTGGGGCTGGCACCCTACTCACTGAGCCACAGGCACCGCCCTGGACCCCTGTGTTAAAAGTTCATGACATCCATTATTTGGGGGAGAAACATTTAAGCTGGCTTCTCCCAGGCAAGAGAATATTTGTTGTTTTAAGAATTCCTTTCCTTCTTGGTGTTGGGGGTCTCTAAGTACTATCTGATCTACCAAAACTGTAGACCTGGTTTAGTCACTCACCAAAACTAGTAAGTTTGGCTGAAATAAACTGAAAGCAAAGTAAAGGAAGAGTGACAATAAAGTAGCTGAGATTCTCCAGTGTAGCAGAACAAAAGCAGAGTTTATTCAAGCATGAAGCTTTTCTAGAGAAAAGAAAAAAGGTCTTTCTCACAAGTGAAAATAGAGATGTCAACACGAAGACAGCACACAGGTCTAGTATCTCACTTTAGTTCCCCTACAGTTACCTGAGCAGTGCTGCCCTGGTCCCCCTGGGTCCTTAGGTATTCTTGTCTGTTTCTCATTGATCACAGATTCCCTCAGCTGCCACCTGTCCATTCTCCTTTCCCTTTTTAGCAATAATTATTTGTTGTTACTTTACTGGTAATTGCATGGTGATGACTGTGGGCCTTGTGACGTTTGTGGCATGTGTGGTGTGCAATGTTCTGTAGCTGTGGTCATCACTTGTCTGTGTGTTTCAAGCTGGAAACGGTGTTGCACATTAACAGGACACAGCTGGCTGCCCGAGTCATTATGTTTTCATACTCACAGAACTTTTGTTTATTCCGGGGCTCCTTTTACACTTTGTTATTTTTGCCACCAGACTTTTCCATTCGTACTCCTGAAGCCCCCTTTCTTGTCACTAAGTAGTTGGCAATCTTGTCTCAATAATTGGATCTGTGTTGTGAGCAACTGGATCTACACCAAAATTCCCCTACAATTTCAACAACATATTCCCTTGGAAATAAAACACAATAGCTATTGACGGATGAAATGTGATGGTGAAACCCATGCAACCTAAAAAAAAAAAAAATAATAACATAATTTATGTTTCCCAGTACATTATTATTAAAAGAATAAAACATAGTTTTCATATAGGCAGAAAATAAGAAGCTTTCAGCATTCTTGCAACCCTTTTTGATTTCTAAAAAATCTTTACAGGGGAAAAATAAAAATAAAACATAAAAATATGAGAGAAAAGAAGAAGAGGTGATATTAAAAGAAGAGGTGAAACAGGAGGAGAGTAAAGAAGGCACAAGAAAGCAGGAGTGGGGCCGCATCCGTGGTGCATGTTAGAATGGGTACAGGCGATTGCACTAATGTACACAGCTATGATTTAAAAAAAAAAAAAATGGAAAAAAAAAAAAAAAAGAAAGCAGGAGTGAAAGGTGTCAAGGGATTAGGGGAAATGGGTTACTTGCCTTTATGTCAATACCCACCCAACACTGGAAATCTCCGCTGGAAAGACTGCTCCGACTCACGTAACTACGCAGAGGATTATGTCATCCTCCAGGCTTGATTTTTGCTTTATCCCTGCATGCCTTATTTAAATACATTTTAACCTTTGTTTAAGGCAGTTTTCAGTCCTAGGACAGAAACATCATATGATATTTGCCGGGATAGTGCCACCACAAGGCCCACTTAAACTAGTATTTGAAAGATGGGGTGGTTTGAAATATCACAAGGAAATCCAGGATCACAGGAAAATCCACAGCAGTGGGCTTCAGAGTCAGTGAAGAAAAGAAGCAGTCATGAATAAAAGCAAGTTGGAGCCCTTTTTTTTTTTTTTTTTTTCTTTTTTTTACCTTTCATCTCCTCCCCTTCAATTTCTGACAACGGAACCGTACATATATCTGGCCATTTATGCTGCCTGTGGAGCTCTAATGACTGCTCTGCTAAGGCATCCTAGTGAGCTGTAGGTAGAAAAGAATGACTAGTGGGTGGAAGATGTCACCCGGAAGGTCAAAGAGTGAAGCTCGCAAGGCTTCTGCATAGGAATGAAATGCCAGCCGGTCTCACTGCCCTGGTGCATTCAATCTGGCACCACAGTAATTTGTCTCTAAGCAGCTTCTGCTGAAGTAAAGAAGCGCACATTACAGGATTCACGGCTGAGATGGGTTCAGAAGGTCAGTGATCAAATCGCAGTTACACACTTCCCATGAATTCGTAGCTCTTGAAATCAAAACTATAGATTAGAAATAGCAAGTCCACTCTATCTGTTTTATTTTGCAAACTCACAGATGGACAGGAATTCATATACCACAATATTAGAATGGCAATGTTTACAGCACTTAGGGGTGCTCAACCTGAAAGCTAAGTGGAGGGATGAATAGCCCAAAGCAGCAGAACGAGTGGCTTTTGCACAGATTGTTTTATGGGTTTTGCATTCTTTTCTATCAACTTGATCAATCTAGGATTATTATAATCTCTTAGTCTGCTATAACTGTGCACCTGAGATTAGGTAATTTATAGATTAAAAAAATACATATTTCGTGCAGTTTTGGACACTGCCAAGTTCAAAATTGGTGGGCTGTGTCTGGTGAGGACCTCGCTGCTGCTGACCCTGGAGAGTGCTTGTGCGGCACAGGGCATGCCCTGGCAGAAAGGTCTCAACCCAAGCTGGAATCATCTCTGGCAATAATTAACCTACTTTCTCAGTAACTCATTGGTCTCTGAATGCATTAACCCAGTCCTACCTCTCAACACTACTGCCTTGGGAATGAAGTTTCCATGTGAATTTTTGAGGAAGACATTCAAAACATAGCACAATATGTAACAGATGTCTTTATTCAATTGTCTTGGATTAGAATTTACAAATACATTGTCATGATAGATTGACCATTAGATTATGGGCATCAAATCCTAGGTTTCCGTTTCCATCTGAGATATGAGAACATTACCCTTTCCAGGGAAAAAACTAAAGAACTCATTATCATGTTATTTGTCACCTTCATTCGCAGAAACAATAGTTTTCTGGTTTACCCCTTCACCCCTAGGTAGCCTTTGCACACATAGATATTTTGTTTGTCTGATACAAACGGGGCAGTCACAGAGTAAACTTAAAGATGAAGAGTAATAGGAAAAAAGAACAGGCTGCACATGTGTCTATTTAAATAGAAGTGATGCCCTTTAATCGCAGCCTTCTACATGAAATTAGTAAAGTCAAAGACAAGGAAAAATTCTGATCAATTCTAAGGAGTAGATTCAAAACATATGTAAATGTATCGTTTTTGATGATTGAAAGATGTTACATGTCCCTTGTGAAGTTAGAGATGAAATTATTTGGAAACATGCCAAATACTAATAGCAATAATCGTAAAAGGATGCAGTCTGTAACATTCATTAAGCACACGCAGTGTTTTATACATTGCTAGGTGTTTTACATACATTAACATTTATTCTTTCCAGTAATTCTCAGAGGTAAATAGACTATTAGACCTACTAGATGAAAAAAACTGAGCCTTGTAAAATATAAGAGTAAATAACTCGCCACTGTGTCTGCTGAGCTTTGCTATTTAACTCCGTATCTTTAGCCCCAACTGCTTCTCTTAGCAGTGATTTTAAATTTATCAAAATACTGTCTCAGAGATGACAATTGCAAGCCTTAAACCTGTCATATGTAATTTTATATTTTCTAATGTATATATTGTTATAAATTAACAGATTAATATAAAAGTAGGTGTCTCTTTTGTCAATCTAGACAAAATATAATATTAAATGCATGTTACAGTGATATATCTTCATTGCAAGACATGGAGTCAATGTCTATCTTTTCACTTACAGCATATCAAAACTTTCAGTAATGAATGATGTCTAATAATACATTTGAACAAAAACCTGTAGATGAGAATTCACGCTGTTTTTGATTTTTAACTCTTTTCATGAGTTGCTCTTAATACAAAATCTGCATACACATATAATTATGGTCTTCTGGATCCATTGATAAGTTAAACTACATGCATGGGGTTAAAATTACAGCGTGTATATATATAATATATATTTTCTAAACAGATATATTGTATTTCATTCACTTTAACAAAAATAACAATGGATGTTTGGTCATTTAGTTTTCTTTAAAACATATAATTAGATCACAGAATATTAAATTTGAAAAAAAGATTTCAGGTAATCCAGAACTGCCTTTTCCAACTATGGGCAACCCTTTCACGATTCCTCAGGCAGGGGATTATTGAGCCTTTACTTAATACCTTCACAGTTTTATGAAGCATATCATTCAATCTTTAAATAAATTCAAATATTAAGTGTTTGTTCCTTATAAAATAAAGAGTACAAATCTGCCTTTCTGCATTTTTTGTCTTTGGCCTTTTTTTTTTTTCTGCCGTGTTTTGAATAGTAAATGATTTTGCTTTGTCCAAGTTATAGTTTTCAATATTTATAAAGTTATTCTATCCCTTATTGTGAGTCTCTTTCGTAGGTATACAATTTTTTCAGAAGTTTCTCATGCAATGTGATTTCTGACCATTCCCCACTCTAAATTCTTTTGCTTCTTTCATTGCATCTAAATTGAACCCCCAATTAAGCATAATATTGCACCTGCAATCTGTATTGCAAGACCAAAAATCCTTTTACACTGCACATTGTTCATCTGTTAAAGAAGTTCAAGTATGAGTCGGTGTTTTGCAGCACCATAGCAAGGCACTTATAAAAAAATTGTTTGTCTGAGATTTGTAGAATTAATCAGATATATGAATTACACATAAGACCCTAAGTTAGAATATAGAGGACAGATATTGGTTTGACCAGAAAAGACAGGCTACCTCAAAGGGGGTGAGGGCTTATAAGCTTTATGTGGGTTTAAAGATTCTTTGATTTTTAATTGGTTGAAGAGGCTGGATGTGGTGGCTCACACCTGTAATCTCAGCACTGTGAGAAGCTGAGGCAGGTGGATCTGTTGAGTTCAAGGAGTTTGAGACCAGCCTAAGCAAGAGTGAGACCCTGTGTATACTAAAAATAGAAGAAAAAAACTAGCCAGGCATTGTGGCAGGTGCCTATAGTCCCAGTTACTTGGGAGACTGGGACAAGAGGCTGTCTTGAGTCCAAGAGTTTGAGGTTGCTGTGAGCTAGGATGCCACAGCACTCTACCCAGGGCACAGAGTGAGACTCTGTCTCCAAAAAAAAAAAAAGTAGTTGGTTAAAGAAATGAAGCTTTGCCTAAAGGTTTTGAATGTTTTAACTTAAGATAAAGATGTCTATGAATCTGAGGCAAGCCATGGACATATAACAAAACCCAAGTGATCTGTTAAGTAAATTGATGGGCTACAGGAATGGTTTAACCTGTGTCTTATATAGCCTTAGGCCTGTTAATGATTTATCATCTTATTATTATAAAAAACATCTTTAAAAAGAAGGGAGTCATGCTAAGTGGGCTTGACCTCCCTTTTCATGGCCAGCAACTCAATTTTAGGGTTCTGGTGTCCCCTGGTAAGAAGGGATCCATTTAGTTAGTTAGGGGGGCTTCAATTTTTATTTTAGCTTATATACCCCCGAAAATAGTTGCTGATGTTAGCTACTGACGTTCAAAGTTTTTTTTTTTTTTAACTTTAAATGAGTCAACTTTAATAAGTAAAAATTACAGTTCTTCTCTCAGCAATGAACAATTTCCTTCTTTAATAGATACTCAAAAGTCTGTTTACTCAAAGTGTCATCTGAGACTATAAGCAACATAGACTTCGCAACCGTGTTGCCTCGTCTCTGTAAGAAGACAGATCTGAGAGATTCGTTCTCCTATCTTCTTGATTTGGCAAAATCAAATAAGCCTTTCTCTGTCTCCAAGGAGCTGCGTCACATTGTTTTGTTTTAGCTTTATATTGAGTACAGAAGTCTGAATTTTGGGTTCTGCAATAGAACCACTTGATAAGAAGAATAATATAGAAAATGAAAGCCCTAAACTATTCATCATCTTTGGCAGATAGTGAGAGATTCTGGCTCTCCTAGGGACCACGGCAGCACTCAGTCTTGGTGCTGCCTCAAGCACTTCATACCTGAGGAGGAAGGACAGGGCAGGTGCCCCACCATGGTTCTTCTCCGCCTTGATTCTGCCTGAGCCACTCCCACACCTGGGTGATGGAGAAACACCCTGACAATCTCCAAAAGAACACAGGCAACTCCCTAGCCTAGCAGGCTAGCTAGCTCAGGCACAGTAAGATCTGAAAAGTGACCTAGAGTAACCTGAGCCTAATTATCATTCATTAAAGTAGTTTGATGGTGATACCTGAATCATGAGGAGGACACAATCCAGACACTGCAAAACAAGACTCCAGACCATAGCCAGGGTGTCTGCTTAGCACAGGGGGCCCACATGTCATCCGTAGTGAATATATCTTTGTCTTGTTCTATATCCGTATCTTACTCTTCATCAATAAATTTCATATTATGCTTGCCTTGCTTTTGATGTGTCTGGTCATTTATCAGCCAAGTGCATACCATAAACAAAAAATGGACTGCCAGCCAGACATCTTGGTGCCATGATTCAGATCACGCTGTCTTAGCAAACTTTCTCAGCTCTCCTTTTCCTGTGAAAACGTCTTGCATTCATCTTCCCATTTTGCAGCCTATGCTTGAAGGGGGACTGCTTCTTGCTTGGGTTTAGCACCATCACCATTTCTCAGGTGCATGGTTGAGTTCCCAGCTAAGTCCAGGAGTGTGATCAGGTGTTTGGGGGATGTGTCCCTTGAGGTAAGGGAGAAGTCTTTCATTTTGTTTCACTTCAAGGAAGATGGCTCTTCCCTCCAACTCTTGTGCTTCCAGGCTTTCTGTTGGGTTTGACAATATACTTGTCTTCCCAATCAGGGGGGGCACTTATAGTCCCTTCCCTGGTTAAGGCTAAAATATGCTTCATCCCTCTGGTTTTGTCGGCCCTGAACCATCTAGTGCCTGGCTTACTGGCCTGGTAATAAAGGGAGGCAGGACTTTCTCAGTGCCTACTGTGCTGGGTCCTGTTAGGACCAAAAGGTATAAAGGCCATAGATGTGCCTTCTATGAAGAGACTTGGGTCACCTTAAGGCATCACTTCTGCATATCTCACTACAGTGTCTCTCCTATACCGGGCACAGTTAAATACTTACATCCCTGATTTCATCACCCTTTCTCCTTCACCTTCAAACTCTACTTCTTTCATTCCTTCCTAGAAAGTGCCTTCCTTATCATGGCTGCCTGCCCAGTTGCTGATGCCAGTAATTTTAAAAAGGGCCAGGTTGTTATATCATTGTCCTGGTGCTTAAAGAAAAAGGAAAAGAAGAAGAAGTTCACAGTTTTGAAGAGTCAAGTACATCCACTTTTCCTATGAATTGGAAAAGAGCCGTCTGGACTGGTTCTTCAGCTGAATGGCCTGGGTCATTCTACCTGGCAGCACCCAGCAATAACAAATCCCAGCCAGCAAAGTCTCTCCTTACCCCCTGCTTTTTTTCTCCTGGCCTTCAAGGTGGGTGCACATGTCTCAAAAACCCTCTTAACATCCTTTGGGAACACATTCTCCCAAACTGGGACAGGTTTAATGCAGATACTCTGAAAAAAAAAAATATTTTTTTGCACAATTACCTAGGTACAATACAAGCTGACAGTGGAGAAAAGTGGCAGCCACACGGGACTCTAAATCATCCCACCATCTTACAATCGGACCTCTTGAAAAAGGGAAGGAAAATGGAGCAAAATATGCATGTACAGGCTTTCTTTCATTTATGGGAAAATAGTCAATGGTGCGAGAAGTGTTCAAAGTGACTTACTTGAGTAAGACTTTGGTCTTAAGAGACCCTATACAATTTCCCATCTGTCCAAGCTATGCCAGGGAGGCCTAAGTGGGCCCTACAAATGGGGATGTAGGGTCATCTCTACCTTTACACGTGGAAAAGTGTCCCAGCTCCTACTCTTGGTACAAGCAGCAGGGGAATTTGGATCAACTTTGATCCTTAAGTGCTTTAGTTTTGTAGAATTAAAACAAATAAAACAGGATCTGGGGAGCTACATGGAACACCCTTACAGATATGTAGAGACATTTCTTTTGCTTGTGTCTAGCCTATGATTTGGAAAGATGTGCACATTATTTTAAAGCAGACATAACATAATGTTGAGAAATATAGGGTATTCACAGAGTCATAAAAATTGATCATTAAATTATGCCTTTCAAATCTTAGCTATCCAAGTGGGTGAGGCAGTTTTAGCCACGATGGACCCAGGGTGGGGTAATAATTTCTCAGGAGCAAAATGGGAGAGAGAACTTTCCACTTTGTGTCTAGGCTGGCTGCAAGGCCACCAGGCAAAAGGCTGTTGAACATCTCTGCCATACCCAGGAGCCTGAGGAAAACCTCATAGCCTTCCTGGATAGGCTCTGGGAGGTAACGGAGAACCATACTAACACATCTCAACTTCTATGAGCCACAGGTGATATTAAAAGACAAGTGATTGATCGAAGCAGCATGAGATATTAGGGAAAAGATCCAGAAACTTGTCCAGGATCCTACTACCTCCCTGGATGACATGGTCACTGCCACTAATTCTATTTTCTATAAGAGACTTTCTAAGCTTGAGTCTCAGGCTCGGAAGAAATGGAGAAAGGAGGGTAGGCGTGCCTAGTGACTGGCAGTGCTAGAATCCACATGTGGACCAACTGTCAAAGTTCCATCCGAAGAAAAGGATCTCAGGTACAACATCTGCTGATGGATAGGGCATTGGTGCCATCAAATATGTCACTGTATGACACTCGGTCCCATGGAATAATTCCAGAAGAAGAGTCAGCCCCCAATTGGTACAATAAAGGAACCTGCTCCCATCAGCCCCCTGCCAGATAACAATCCCTGGACTGGAGCTAAGGGCAGCCCTCCTGATGTCAGGTAGGCCATTGCATTTTCTTCTTGATACTGGGGCTTCTTGCTCTGTCCTCCTCACCTAGTCTGAAAAAATAAGCACTCAATCCTGTATGGTCACTGGCAGCTCTGGGGTCCCTACGAAGCAAATCTTGTCACTCTTCTTTTGCTTTGTTTGTGAACGACCATCAAGCTACAAATGGCCCTGCATTCTCTATCAGACCCAGTACCTACCACTTTCTCTCACCTACCATTACAATCATCTACCAAGGACATATAATGAAGTCCTTAGAGAGACCCCAGAGAACCCACAAGAGGCCACCTTAACAGGAGCCATCACCCCTCTTAACAGAAAGCAGCCAGATGGGCTGGCACCCCTGCCCAGTGGTTTGGTCCTCTAGAATAGAGAGTGGGGGAAATGTTAGGTAGAGAATTAGGACCTCCCGCCCTTCTAGGAACAAAGGTGGGCACCTGACATTGGTGCTGCCTCAAGCAATCCCATACCCAGGAGAAGGAGGCATGTCCTGCTAGTTTGAAAAAGAATGCAGGGAATTCCTCAGCCTATGGGCCAGGCAGTCTAGGCATCACAGGATCTGGAATGTGACCCAGGGTCACCTAATTATCATGTCACTAAAGTGGTCAGTGGTGACGTCTGAACCAGAAGGAAGGCCCCATCCAGACACTAAAAGCAAGACTGCAGACCACACCCAGGGCCTCTTGCTTGTCATCTGTGGTTGGTGTAACTTGCTCTTGCTCTATACACTGTTTCATGTCTGGTCATTCTCTGGATGAGAGCACACCCAGAACTGAGAACAGAATGCCGACCCAACCACTAGGACAAGGAAGGAGCACCCTCAGAGGCCTGCGGAGGTGACTGATGCCATCTCTCCCTTCACGAGCCCGGAGTGCCAAGGCCCAGGTGGAAAGTCTGTGATAAGAGAGGCCTAATGTGCACTCATAAGGCTTGTCTGGCATGACAATCAGATGTCAGGTCTGTGTTTTCTGGTGCCTGGTTCCCCGTACGGAAGAATGGTTATGGAAACCAAGTGGTTGGAACAAATGAGCAAGCCAAACAGAGATAAGCAGACCAAGCGCCAGGACTCCACGCCAGAGAGGGAGAGAACGGGTCAATCTCTGTGAGTGGAGGAGACCCGAAGTTTAAAGACAGAGCACAGAAAGTAGAATACATTCCAAAGGTCGGTAGAGAGCAGGCTGCTGCAATAAGCAACAGCAGCCTCCCAGGGTTAAAGTCTGTCCTTTTATGCTGATTCCTAATAATATAATGAGCTGGGGATGGAAATGTCATGAATTTTCTGGGAAAGGGGTGGAGAGTTTCCAGAACTGGGAACCCTCCCTTCTCCTGACCTTATAGTGTAACTTCCAAGGCTTGCCATGGCATTTGTAAACTGTCATGGTGCTAATGGGTGTAATTTTTACTATGTTAATGAGGGTAGGTCGCTTGAGGACACTTGTTGCTTTGCTTATATGCATGCTCCAAGGACCCCCCTTTGGCCTTGGTCATATCTGTACTTTGTTGTTTCTCTGCCTCTTTCTGGTTGGTCAGTCCTTGGAGACCCCTCTCACAGAGCAGATATCTGTTCATTCCTTAGATTCCCCTGGGGTAAGGCATCTGTTCCTTCTTGGAAGCCCCCTCTCTTGTCAGTTTATTTTTTCTTATAGACAAAGCATCTCCCACTGTCTCTGCTCCTCTTCCTCTTCCTTATTTCTACCAGGAACAGGCACACTGCCCAGGATTCTTTCCTGTCTCTCCTCCCCACGTTCTGGTGTGACACTCTGCAGCCACCCCAGTCATGGCACATGCAAGCCCAGGGGCTGCCCCAACTGCAGTTCTAGAAGGTACAGCTGTAAACTGCAGCATTCACGTGGCACTAAGCTTCAAGGACCTCTGGAAATTGCACCCAAAATTATGACTCCCAAGTAGAAAGAGTATTTTGAATTAAAGGCCCTTAGAGATCAGTAGACCCTTGGAAGAGACTTTTTCTCTATCTGCATAACCGCATGGACCCATCAAAAGGACAACTGACGCCCCTTCCCAATCCTATTATATCGATATATTGTAGGAAGGGTCATTTTAAACATATACCTGTCTCTCAGGTTAATTTACAAGTCAATCGGCTCACACCTCCATCTATCCTCCCTGGAAACCGTTTATTACCTCTAAACAGAATCATCCATATTCTTCACCTTCCCCTCCCCTCTAAAAGGAGGACATGAAAGTTTCTGGACCTCATTAGGATATCAGGTAATCATTTTGTGACTCTCCCCATGCTCACATTAAATAAACGTCTTTATCTTATTAACTTGCCTTAATTGTGGGTTGATCATGTTTGCACATTAGACAGAATGCAAAAACTGTGGAGGCTTGATTTTCTCTACCTGGATTTCAAAAGATCTCATGGACAGTTTGGAGGCTCAGAAAGAGATTTAACATAGGGGTGAGGCTTTTGCAGAGACTCTCCACTAGGGTTATGCCCAAGGGAGCAACAGGAGCAGGGTCACTCCAGAGTAGCAACACACATCAGCATAGGAGAGCTGCAAGCTTGGCTGTGAGAGCTGTTCTGTAAATTCTTCTCTGCAAAGCCCTATGAGTGATATTGCCTGAGGCCTCGGCCCCAGCATCCTTTGCAGCCCTCACCCAAATGTGTCTATAAGGTAAGTCACAATTTAATATTGTTCAAGGCAGGATTTAATATTGTTCACCCCGTTGATTTTTGGACTTACTTGGGACCTCTTACTCCTTTCCATTTTTCTATTTTTTTCTTTCGAAATTGAAATGTCTATTTCACCCTTGCCCCTCCATTCTAATTTGGAAGCATTCAAGTTGTTTAATTTCACAGTCCTTACATCTAGAGGGAAATTTGCCTTAGGGTGAATTATGTGTCACCCATCCCTAATTTAGATGAGAGTCTGGACTTTGAACTTCAGAGTAGGTGCTGGAATGGGTTAAGACTTTAAGGGCTATTGAAATGGAATGAATGTATTTTATATGTGGGAAGGACATGAGTTCTGGAAGGCTAAGAGTAGAACACCATGGTTGAATGTTTGTCTTACGAAAATAAATAATTCAAAATATAAGCTGTTGAAACTTTAAAATATTTCGAGCAGTAAGGGAATGTGATTATGAGACCTGAGTTACTCACATACACAGGCAACAGTAACCTAGTACAGGACGATGTAAACTTAGCCTCTCTGGTTATAGACTCTCCTTTTTTCTTACCTACACTGCTTTGTAAAACATTGTAAATGACAAAAGGGAAACTAAATGAGGGAACTTAGCTGTTGATCTTCATTATAGGTAATCTTCTTACTCCTCTCACACAGAAACTTCATGGCTATCATATTGTCTAAGACAGAATTTTAAATACACTCTTTTAAATTGCAAAGAAACTGAAAACAGGCTATAAAGAAAAGAAAAAAAACTGTATGGAAATAAAAACAATCTAATTAAATTATTGTAACTCAAATAAGCCTTATATAGAAAATGTTATAATCCTACTATTTTATTTTATTTTTCAGTCTATATAAGCAAAACATTACGTTTTGATTTCACCTGTGGAGGTGAGGGAAAATTTCCCCTTTACCCAGGAAGGTTCACTAAAAGAAAAACTCATAATAAGTAGAATAGGAGAAAGAAATTCATTTACGATGCACATGGGGAGAATCATAGTGATTACCCAATATCTCAGTGGGCTCCAACAATTTACATATCTTTATTTTAGTGGGTAGAGATTAATAAGAAATATAGATAATTCTATTTAGGGGCAATAAATGGTTGGTAGGAGGATGAATAGATACTTGGGAGAATGAATGGATAAGGAGAAACAGATTGACTTGTAAATGATTACCTTTACAAATTAAATTAACCTGAGAGATGGGTATTACATTTAAAATGATTTGGGATAGGTCTAGTTTCATTCTTGATCTTTTTTCCTATAATATATTGAGGTAAAAAGAAAGGAAAGTTGCTTTTTATTGAGGTGTGTGTTTTATTCTTTTGTTTGTTCTGAAGGAAAAAGGAAAGCCCCTTCCAAAGTTCTGTTGGAATCTAAGAGCCTTTAATTCAAAATATTCTTTTTACCAAGGAATCATATTTTTGGGTTAAAATTTCCTGAGGTCCCCTTCAGCACTGTCCACTATCCATTTGTTACTGGAATTTCTTTGCTGAGTCCTTGGTCTTGGAGAATTGAAGAATGAATTCACAGACCACCCTGCATAAGAGACAGAACAGATTTTATTGATACATAAGAAAAGAGAGGAAACGAAACCTCTGGCTCAGTAGAGGGGGTCCTGAGTGGGTTGGAAATTTGGGGTATCTATCTAGGGGTTTATATATAGTTTTTCCTTCCCTGAAGGCAGGAGGTTTGGGGAAATGTAATGTATGTCTAAAATATGTCGCAACCATTGGCACCAGATGCCTGTTTATAGAAGTTAATTTTAAAGCTGTGATTGTGTAGGAATGTGGTCTTGTTTGGGGCACTCCACTCCTCCTGGGGAGGGGTGGCTTAGACAGAACATTGATCAAACTCATTTATGAGCCTGCTTGGCCCCATAATGGAGAAAATGGAGCTGAGTCCAGCTCTAGGTGAAGGTGACCTATATCACTTTGGAGTTTGTGTTACTCCAATGGCTACTCTCAGGTGTTTTGCTTGAGCAATCATTTTTATACTGAATTCTGATGCTTTTGATTACTTTGGGTTAACAATCACATTTAAAACTCATGTTGAAATTGAATTGCCATTGTAACAGCATTAAGAGGTGGAGTGAGACCCTGTCTGTACTAAAAATGAAACAATTAGCAAGGTGTCATGGTGCATGCCTGTACTCTCAGCTATTTGGGAGACTGAGGCAGGAGGATTGATTAGACCTAGGAGTCTGAGGTTGCAGTGACCTATGATAACTCCACTGCACTCTAGTTGGGGTGACAGAGCAAGGTAATGTCCCTAAAAAAAAAAAAAAAAAAGTAAAAAAGAGAGGTGGGAGCTTAAAAAAGGAGATTAGGCCAGGGAGGGCTCCACCCACCCTCCTGTATGTGATTGGTGCCATTATAACAGAGCAAGTTTGGGCCAGTCTTGGCTCTTTGCCTTCTGCCATGAGATGAGAAGACATTCACAAGACTTCTAAAACTCCAGAACTGTGAGCCAATAAATTTATGTTCATTATAAATTATCCAGTCTCAAATATTCTGTTATAGGAGCATACAGTGGCCTAAGTACCAAGTGAATTTCATGCAAAAAGGGTTTTAAAATTGAAAGGTAAGAAAATTAGATGTAATGGATGAATAACACTAGATAAAACATAGGGGAGATTTCACTTGAGTCAGTAGTGATAAGAACGATGAGAAAGATAAAGAATCTAGCAGTATGTAGGGGTTTACCTACACTGGATTTAATAACCAGTTTGGAGCAAATAGCTTGAAGTAAGAAATAATTTTAAATAGCATATTTCTACCTGAATGAGTGGATTATGAATTTTTAGTTTAGTGTAGAAATGTAAGAGGCATGAATTTTAAGAGGGAGATAATATTGAGGAATTTACTTTTTTTTTTTTTTTTTTTTTTTGCAGTTTTTGGCTGGGGCAGGGTGTGAACCCACCTCCTCTGGTATTTGGAGCCACAGGCACCGCCCTGAGGAATTTCCTTTTTTAGCATAAAAGTAGGTATGTCTAGTACCTAACTGCGGGAGTATAAAGGGTAAAGAATCAAATACTGATGGAGAATAGGAAGTTTACAATGCTAGAGTAAAGAAGGAATGCAAGGTTCCTAACTGCAACCACTAGACAATCTACACTTTTTGGTGGCAAAAAAATAACAAAAGAACATGAGAGGGAAAAGTCATGCATGCTCACAGAGATTTGGGTGGCCAGACAGAGAAACATTCCCACAAAGTCTCCACTTTCAACCCTGGCTGCATGCTGGCCGTGGAACCTCTGCTGCTGAGAGCTGCTAATGATCCATTTGATTTCTTACTGCTTATCTAAGTCTCATGCATCAGAATCATCATTATTTATCATTTTGAGTTATTGGTCCATGTACTTGCTACCACTGAACCGTGAAGTGGATGAACTTGGCCCCAGCCATCCTCACCTTCCACCCGGCCCCACAGAGGGATTTACCTCAATGGGTGCAAACACCAAGAAGGTGGATAGCATCTGGGGTCAGGGGTCAAGGGCAAAGATATTACATTTTGAAAAACATAAATGACAGGGCAAAGAGAGATGTGAGTAAAAGAAATAGGAAACTTCATCATGATAACAAAAATAAAAAATTTTAAAGTATAAATGTAAACACACACCGCCTACATACACACATAGTATTCACAGCATGCAAATCTATACTTCAGGAATGTCAATAGCCAAAGTTTTCAAATAAATTACCATTTGCATTTTGTAGATTAGAATTTAATATTAAGATGATCAATTTAATTTCATCTTGAAAAGGACCTACGTTTTTAAAGTACTGATATATTTTAAAGTAGAGCACTTTCAGAATTTTCTTTTGAAACTATCAATGAATGCATTTGTTCATTATTTTCCATCTGCATTTTAACAGGCTTCAATTTTAATATGCAAAATCTTTAGTATTTCCTACTTCTTCTACATAAAAACATGAATAATTAACTACTGAGTTGGTAAGGCTGATTAGCATTTTTTTTTAAAAATCTGCCCATTTGGCTGCTAAATTTGTATCAGTTTCAACATAATGATGCTCATAACAAGATGTGGCTTTCTGGGGGTTATTATAAAATTGTGGAAAGCTGAAATTCAATAGTCTCAGAGTTTTCAAAAGGCCTACATATAATTTTCTTTACATTTTCATATCATAGTTAATTACTTTAATAACTTGCCTAGGTTTTTTATTTCTAAGAGCTATAATCTTACATACACAAATACATGTATAATAAAAATAAGGAAACTGGAGCTGTGTATTTTATGATAATACCAGATATTCCATCTCTTTAGCATTAGGAAAAATGTGATACTTTGTTAGTTTAAAATTATAAACTCCATTAAAGCTAGGATACAAGACTGCTAATATACAAGAATACCTTCTGTTTCACTGTGAGCAATATTTCGTATTGTAACCGTCTTCATTTTTAAATCCTTTCCTATTCTTGCACTTTGATTATATAGTTTGAGCATCCCTTATCTAAAATGTGTGGGTTCAGAAGATATTCAACTTTGGAATTCTTTTGAATTTTGAAAGATTTACATATACATAGTGAGATATATCGGAGATGGTACATAATGAGATATATTGGAGATGGGACCCTAGTATAAACACAAAATTTATTTCTATTTTATATACTCTCTATACACATAGCCTAAAGGTAATTTTATATTATACTTTACATAATTTTTGGTATGAAACAGAGTTTGGACTGTGTTTTGAACTGTGACATGTCATGTAAGGGTAGGTATGGAATGTCTACCTACTGGCATGCTGTTGACACTCCTAAAAATCTCAAGATTTGGAGAAATTTCAGATTATGGATAGTCAACCTGTCTCTAATATTCATTCAATGTTCTCTGTTTTTCTTCACTTGAATTTCCCTTATTTCATCTTATTTGAAATAATTAATGCAGAATTTTAAACATGAAGAAAATAGTATATCTGAATAGATATTAAAATGAAGCTAAACTATAGCTTTCACATGAAGGCTATAACCCAACTATACCACAAGACTGTGGGGAAAGGACCAAGGAAGGGGAAGGGAGGAGAGAGGTTTGGGTGGAGGGAGGTTAATGGGTCAGGCCACATCTATGGTGCATATTTTTATCTATAATTAAAAAAAAAAAAAAAAAAAAAAAACAGAAAAAACCCATTTTGGTTTTGGCAAGAGACTTTAAAAACTTGCCCCAACAAGAAGGGGATTAGACCTATTAACTGCCAAAAAGGGAGGCATTTGTTTATTTTTGTAGGAGAAGTGCTACTTTTATGCTAACAGATCTGAGATCGTGCAAAACAAGATCAAAACACTCCAAGAATATCTACAAAAGAGAAGAAAAGAAATTTTAGAAAATCCCCCGTGGCCCTACTTTCTTCCCCTGCTACCCTTATTTACCCTTCACCTTTGGGCTCTGTATCCTTAAAAAAGGTCAGAGGCAGTTAAATCTGGTCAAGGTCCGATATCACCTGCTCATTAACCAAGAATCTAACTATTATTCTTCACTGCCCTCCATAGCATCAATGATGGGTAAGACTCCCAAAGCTGGGACAACCTAAGACAGGATATGGAGAGGCTGCACGGTGGATTACATTCATAGTACCCAAAGACGGGTAAGATCACTCTGCATTCAGTCAACCTAAGACAGGGACCAAACCATTGATGTTTGT
>CAUYPK010013557.1:0-13688 GCA_963574355.1 Loris lydekkerianus | reverse complement strand
GGAAGCTTTTTTATTGTTTCTTTAATCTCAGTGCATGAAATTGGTCTGTTCAGAAGCTCTATTTCTTCCTGGCTAAGTCTAGGGAGAGGGTGTGATTCCAAATATTGATCCATTTCCTTCACATTGTCAAATTTCTGGGCGTAGAGTTTCTGGTAGTATTCAGAGATGATCTTTTGTGTATCTGTGGCATCAGTTGTTATTTCCTCTTTATCGTGTCTGATTGAGGTTACTAGAGATTTTACTTCTCTATTTCTAGTTAGTCTGCCCAAAGATTTACCTATTTTACTGATATTTTCAAAAAACCAACTCCTTGTTTCATTCATTTTCTGAATGATTCTTTTGTTTTTAATTTCATTGATCTCTAATTTGATTTTGGGTACTTCTCTTCTTCTACTGGGTTTAGGCTTAGATTGTTCTTCTTTTTCCAATTCCATAAGATGACTTGTGAGCTTGTTGATGCGCTCTCTTTCTGTTTTTCTAATGTAGGCATCTAAAGCAATACATTTTCCTCTCAAAATAGCTTTTTCAGTATCCCACAGGTTTTGGTAGCTTGTGTCATCATTGTTGTTATGCTCAAGGAAGTTAGTGATTTCCTGTTTTATTTCTTCCTGCACCCGTCTGTCGTTCAACAGAAGGTTGTTTCATTTCCATGCCTTTGTGTGGGGTTGAATGTTTTTGTTGGAGTTGAGTTTCATCTTTAGTGTCTGTGGTCTGAGAAGATACAAGGTAAAATTTCAATTCTTTTGATTCTGCTGTGGTTTGTTTTGTGTCTTACGAGGTGATCAATTTTGGAGACTGTTCCATGGGGTGATGAGAAGAATGTATATTCTTTATCTTTGGGATGGAGTGTTCTGTACACACCTATCAAGCACAGTTGTTCTAGGGTCTCATTTAAGTACCTTATATCTTTGTTTAATTTCTGGTTAGAGGACCTGTCCGGCTCTTTAAGAGGAGTGTTAAAGTCCCCTGTTATTATGGTATTATAGGATATCATATTGCTCAGACTGAGTAAGGTCTGTTTCAAAAATCTGGGAGTATTTAAATTGGGTTCATAAATATTCAGAATTGAAATGCCTTCTTGTTGTATTTTTCCCTTGACAAATATAAAGTGACCATCTTTGTCTTTTTTGACTTCAGTTACTTTAAATTCACATGTATCTGAAAATAAGATTGCAGCTCCTTTTTTTTTCTGAATTTTGTTTGCCTGAAAAATTGTCTCCCAACCCTTAACTTGGAGTTTGAATTTGTCTTTTGAAGGTAGGTGTGTTTCCTGTAGACAGCAAATGGAAGTCTTGTATTTTTTAATCCAGTCAGCCAATCTATGCCTTTTCAGTGGAGAATTCAAGCAATTAACATTTGTTGAGATAATTGATAAGTATGGTAGTATTCTATTCATCTTATTTTGTGAGAGTCCATTGCTTAGTTTTATCTTTTGCATCAGTGTGAAAGCTAGGTTCTGTCCTTTAATTGCTGAGTTCTTACTTTGCTGCTGATCCATTGTGATGGTCAGTGTGTAGAACAGGTTGAAGTATTTCCTTTAGAGCTGGTCTTGTGGTGGTGAATTTCCTCAATGTTTGTATATCAGTAAATGATTTGATTTCTCTGTCAATTTTAAAGTTTAGCTTAGCAGGATATAGAATTCTGGGCTGGAAATTGTTCTGTTTAAGTAGATTAAAAGTAGATGACCATTGTCTTCTTGCTTGAAAAATTTCGTTAGAGATGTCTGTAGTCACCCTGATGGATTTGCCCTTGTAGGTCAACTGGTGTTTAGTCCTGGCAGCTTGCAGAATCTTTTCTTTTGTCTTGACTTTGGACAGGTTCATCACAATGTGTCTTGGAGAAGCTCGGTTAGAGTTGAGGTGACCTGGGGTCCGATATCCCTCTGAAAGGATTGTTTCAGAATCTGTGGTGGTATTTGGGAAATTTTCCTTTATAATATTCTCTAGTATGGCTTCCATTCCCGAGGCATTCTTCTTCCCCTTCTGGGATACCTATCACTTGTATGTTTGAACACTTTATAAAGTCCCATAATTCTGTCAGTGAATGTTCTGCTTTCTCTCTCTTCTTTTCTGCCTCTTTAACTATCTGAGTTATCTCAAGAGCTTTGTTCTCTACCTCTGAGAGTCTTTCTTCTGCATGGTCTAATCTGTTGTTGGTGCTTTCTATAGCATCTTTAAGTTCCCTAATTGTCTGCTTAAGTTCCTTCGGCTCTGCTATATCCTTTCTATAGTCTTCATATTGTTCATCTTTGATTCTGTTTTTGGATTTCTTTTGGTTATTTTCCACTTTATCAGCAGTTTCCTTCATTGTTTCCATCATTTCCTTCCTTGTTTTCATCATCTGTAGTCTAAATTCTCTTTCTGTCATTTCTAACATTTCTTTATAAGTGGAATCTTCTGCAGTAGCTACCTCACGGTCCCTTGGGGTTGGGGGGAGCAGGGGTGTTGCTCTGCACTGTTTTTTCATGTTGCCAGGATTTTTCTGCTGATTCTTTCTCATGAGTGATTTTTTTTTTTTTTTATCTGTTTTCTTGCCCTGATTTTCCTTTCACTTCCTCTTGGTCTTTAAGTTGCTGTGCCTCTGGACCAGGGTTTTGATGAGTCCAGTTTTCCACTCCTTTTGTCCTCCTCCTGGGGTCCAGAAGTCTCTTGCTGACTCCCTGTGTCCTCAAAGGGGTCATGGGCAGATCCCACCAGCCAGAGATGCTTGGAGTCTTATCTCCCCAGACTCACCATGTCCAGGTGCAAGGAAGCTGTTACTTGGCTGCCATCTTGCTCCTCCTCCTATATGCAATATTTCAAATGTACATATATATTCCATGGACAGTAGTTTTTCTTTCCAAGATAATTCATGAATTATATGTTTATGTCTCTTTTGTCTATTGTGTTGTTTTTCTTTTTTTCTTGATTTAAATTTCATTCAGTCTTAATGCTTAGCTTAGGGAGACTGGTATAGTGTGAAAAATGTCAGATTACACAAAGCTGAAATCATTCCTGGCCCTTCCATTTACAAGATATGTGATCTTGGGCTAGTGATTTATCATGTTCCTCATTGATTTTTCATTGTGAAATGCTGGTTCCAAAGGGTTGTTGTGATAATTAAGTGAAATAAAATTTGTAAAGTGCTTGTGGTATAACTTATTGACAGTTAAGCATAAACAATATGTTTTCCTTCCCTTTTTTGCTAAGTTCTGAAGTTCTTCTGGTGGGAAGCCTTGTAAAGTCTTCAAATTAAACTAATTACTCCTTTCTTTGTTCTTCCACATGTTACAGGTATTTTACAACTAAAGCATTTACATACTTGATCTTTTTTTACACTATAGTTACGGAGAGCTGAAAGCACTTTGTCTTTGTATTATTCATGTTTTTTACTGGCACATGGTAGACCCCTAGTGATTATGGGTTGAATTAAATGTATGAAAAAATGATTCTTTTCAGTGTGTTTAAGGATTAGTGGTATTGATGATTAAAATAACAAAAGATGAATATATGACTGTTTTATTTGTATTATTTAGTAGCAGTTGATGTAATTTTAAGTGGTAATTGAAATAATTGCTTCTGTTTACACTGTAATAATACATACAAATATAGAGTGGTATTTTGTAAATGTATGCTAATTGTTCATAAACTTTAAAAATTATTTTTTAAAGCCAATTTACATTTCACTTGTGGGTATTGTCATAACAATCATTCATCTATTAAATATAGTCTTTCACATTATTAGCAGTTGTCTTTAGGTTTTTTTTTTTTTTTAGCAAAATATACTATTTTCTCTATTTTTTTTAAAACTATTCTCTTTTATTTGATCAAAGTCTTTTGAAGTATGTATTTATAGTGCAGAGACAGGAAATTTTAGTAGGGAAGGAAGACAGTTTTCTCAAAAATAGGCAATTATAGTTGTTTATATTAGTTTTATATTACTAATCATTCATATTCTTTCAATTATTTGTTTAGATCTTTTTTTTTATTTAGTAATTTTTTAGTCATATAATCAATCTCTAGATATAACCATCACAAAGCAAGGCAGAGAGGAATGAATTGCTCTAAAAACCAAGGCCATATTTGCCTTATCAGGCATTTCTAATGCTAACACAAATCATGTGGTGTGATTGGGACAAAGTATCTCTAAAATGACTTCTCTGGGAATTTTATGTTTCCAGGATCTTGGGCAAGTTACTTTATTTTTTTGAGTTTTAGTTTTCTTTGATAGGAACACAAATAATGGATTACTGTTGAGAAGACTTATCAGTAGACTGAGGGTTTGGAGAGAGGACTTGCTCATAGGTTCCCAATGAAACTAACTTGCACGGATGTGGAACATTGGGATGGGAAAATATGTGTACTATAAGGTATTCATTGTTACAGTGGTTGTTGGAATCATTTGGGTGCAATGGTAAAGGTGTGGGAAATAGGACAAGAAGACTGTGAAGCTATTCAGATAGTGAGTATAAGAAAATCCTGAGAAATGAGGAAGAGAGAGTGTGAAGAAGAGTATTATAACTTTCTTTAGCCAAAAAATACTGAAAACCTAGAACTAAGCAGTAGGCTTTGGGACCTGAAGATGTGTGGCTGACCCAACCAGTACTCTTTTAAGAGTAGGCTTTCTTAAGCTGGGGTCCTCAGAAAGGGAGAAATTAGGGAATCTGTGAACCTAGATGGGGAAAAATTACAGTTTTATTTTTATTAACTATTAACTAATACTAAGCATTTCCCTCAGTTTTGAAAGGCTTGATGCAGCCAGTTCTCCTTTGAACAAATAATAGCAGTGTTAGTAGTGCTGTTGACTTTCTCATCAATAGGAATTACAGATACATATCACATTTCATATACTTCAGTTACAGTAGATATTTTGAAAATTGTTTACATTTGTTAGTACTTTGAAGTTGGTATTAGACCAGCAAGTGGTTATTAGACCAGCCAGTAAGCTTGTTATTTACTATGTTTTTTTTTTTTTGAGACAGAGCCTCAAGCTGTTGCCCTGGGTAGAGTGCTGTGGCATCACAGCTCACAGCAACCTCCAACTCCTGGGCTCAAGCAATTCTGCCTCTGCCTCCCAGGTAGTTGGGACTACAGGCGCCTGCCACATCGCCTGGCTATTTTTTGGTTGTAGCCGTCATAGTTGTTTGGCGAGCCCAGGCTGGATTTGAACCGCCAGCTCAGGTGTATGTGGCTGGCACCTTAGCCGCTTGAGCCACAGGGGCCAAGCCTAATATATTGTTAAAGTAATATATAGATTATTGCATCACAAATTTATTTTATTTTATTTTTTTTTAATACCTTGATTTTCTTGGCAATCCTGTGTATTTTATGCATTTAACTACATTATTCTGAGAAGACTTTGTTAGGTTGCCAAGAGGGTCTGGCACAAAAGTGGCAAAAATTCTTATAGATGCAGGGGTGTCCAACCTATGGCCTGTGGGCCACATGCTGATTTTGTCAGGACTTTTTTTGCTCATCAGTGGTGGTGGACATCACGAAAAGTATGCATAGACTTTTTTTTTTTGCTAATCAGCTTTTGTTAGTGTTTGTGTATTTACTGTGTTGCCCAAGACAACTCTTATTTTTCTAATGTGCGGCAGAAAAGAAAAAAGTTTGGGTACCCCAGTTGGTGTCTGAGACATGCTGTAGACAGCTTAAAGAGATGAAGGATAATATAGGGAGGAGGTTCTATGGTAACTGGTTGAGCATATAGACTAAAAAGAATGCATACATGTTTTAAAAAGGAGGGAGATACCATTTTGCTCCTGTTGTTGCAAGTACTGTGTACATGTTGAAACTTAAATAAAAAAACCTCCTCAACTTCAGAGGATGTGTTTTTGTAAGCTATGTGGGTAGCTTGGGAAATAAAATAAGGCCTATTTAGGCAAAAAGAGGGACAGTAATAGAGAGAATTGCTTATATAGGATTCGGAAGACGTAAGAATCCATACAGAGAATGGTAAGGATACTCAGATTAATAACAGCAGGAGCACCACCACCTCTAGGTTGGAGAGCCCATGGAAGAGATATTGTTACCAAAGTCCAGAAGTTGGAGCTATATGGTGGGAGGTGGAACCATGGTGGGGAGCCCATTTCATGATGACATATCCCACCATTATCTCTGCTATGCACTCTTATCTCTGGCACATATGAAGGTTAGCCACTAACAGGCTTTCTAAAGATGATTGTGCTTCCTACTCTAATGTACTTTATAGTGTTTTGATATTAATTGGTGTCCTCTGTGCTCTTGAAAAGGATGTAGTCAGGGAAAGGGAAGATTTTGGTTTGCTCAGAATAAATCCTCTCCCTTGTCCTTAGGTCTCTATATTACATTAGGAAAGTACTGGCATTTTGACCTTATTAAATTGATGGTAGGCCAATACTGAATTCAATTTGTTGTCACTTATTGAAGCAAACTGTTAGTTAGTTTGTTAAATGCATATCAGTCCTATGCATGTTCTCAAGGTTCTTGTGAATACAAGATTAGCTAGATCTTTCTTTTGCTATAAGCTATTTTCTCCTGGAACAGATTATGCTTTTCTCCTTCTGTAGTATACTAAGGTCTAAGTCAATCTGTGGTAACAAAGAGTGGTGGAGGTGGGTCTTGCAAATCCTTTTGCAAGGCAGCTGCTTTTGGGGTGGTCATTACTAAATCTGAAGCAAGGGAAGACAAGTTACATCATCTAGGGAGGAGAAGCTGCTTTTATTGGTAAGGGATGTTCAGAGGTATTTGGGAGTTAATAGTTTTTAGGTTTGTCTAATTCTGAAAGCCCTCATTCCCTGTCTTAACTTCCTACTTAATGCCCAACTGATAGCATTTTAACAGTAGAAACTTTCTGAGACTCTTCATTGAACTTGCAATTCTGCATTCCCTGTAATTAGATTTTTATTCTGCTCCTTAACCTTGTCTTCCCTGGATCTGTAAAAACTCTGGTTTTTTGGCTTGTCTGTGATTATTATTTTGTTTTTGTAGATTCTCTAGTATACAGAGATTTAGTCTTCCCACCCCTCAGGCCTTATAGTAAATAATACTGTCATAGTGGTAAAGTGCATTCACTACTTCATTTTCCAAAGGATTGTCTTCAACTGGCACTAAATCCTAAACAACTACACATTATTATTTAAATAAATGTGATACCACTGTATGCTGTAGATCACTAGTATCCCATTTCTAACTGCACGGAGGTCTGCACTCCGTTCAGGCTTAAGTTAACCACTTAATATCAGAAACTCATTGACACCATTTCTGATAACAACAGCAATATTACTGGATGTTCAGTCCAGAAAATATTAATAGAAACCACTCTAGGTGTTTCAACAAAAGGACATTAGTCAGGGATATTGGTTTCGCAGGTACTAAAAGAGCCGAAAAGACAAATAGGGATGTTAAGGCAACCCAGATGGTAGCAACATTAGGAAGCAGCTTCTGCTTGTAAGGTCAATGAAAGTTACACCTATTTGGAGACAGCAGGGAGGGGTATGTGGAAGGATTTGCTGCCACAGAGAAGACAGACAACTGCAGGAGACAGATCAAGAAAGGAGGAAATACCTTGGCTGCTTCATTTCCTCTGCCCTCTAGAACTCCATAAGTATTTCTTCATTGACTGAACCTTTTGAAAAGCAAGTTGGGAAATGGAGTGCCCACAATACAGAGCAAAGCTGGAGAAAGGTAGAGAGAGAATCTGAGAGTAAATAGGTAAATGGCACAACTAAGAATGCTTAAATGTTAACAATTCTATTTTTATGAGGGGAGAGGGCATGCCAGAGAGGGCGGATAATTCTGAAACTAACATTGGAATTACCTTGTAATTAAGGTGGTTCTATGATTTTTTTTTTTTTTTAGATATTTAGCAGATATTTGTAAATTTGTCGTAAGTATATTGAAGATGTTCACTTCTCTAAATTTTTAAATCAGAAATTCTTATTTTGTTCTTTATATGTGAATAAGAATGTAGCTCCTGCCACACTGTGCATATTAACAGCCACTTAACGGTAATTTCTGCTATTGCCCTTCAAAAATTCTTTCATCTTTTTTTATTAGACCTTTTATTTCTAACCTAGAATAGTAGCTCAGTGCTTTCTTATGTGATACTTTTTTAGAATGCTCTTTTCTACCATCTTTCTCTCCTACCACAAATAAATAATTTTGCTTTTCTTCAAACAGCCATAACATTTTATTTTTACCTCTTGTATAAAAGTTCGCTAATATGCTTTTCTATAATATTTAATAGATTAAGTAGATGAGGGATACAATAGATTAAATAGATGAGGGATACAATAGATACAATAGAGGGATATAATAGATTAAATAGATGAGGGATACAAAAACATTGTACTTAACATGTAGCAAGTGTTTAATGAAAAATATTATTGAATGAATCATTGATTAAATCCTATAATTATAGAGTGGAAAAAGACCTTATAAATCTTCCAGTTCTAACTTTCTATTTTATCTTCTGCATGCTATTTCATGGAAAGACATAAATTAGATATTAGTTCATTTAAATCCCTATGAAATTGGCACTTTTATTATTTTATGCCCTATTAGTTTTTTCATAATCAAGAAAAATAATATAGACAATATTTATCAAATTATACTTTGATGTAGTTTGCACCTTGATTTAATTTAGGGAATAGAAGGAAGAGAGGAAGGAATGAATTTTTAAGTGCTTAGTATGTGTCATACTTGGTTTTTTTTTTTTTTTTGAGGCAGAGTCTCACTATGTTGCCCTTGACAGAGTCCCTTGGCATCACAGCTCACAGCAACTTCAAACTCTTGGGCTTAAGTGATTCTCTTGCCTCAGCTGTCCAACTAGCTGGGACTATAGGTGCCTGCCACAATGCCTGGCTATTTGTTCGTTGTGGTTGCCATTGTTGTTTGGCAGTCCCGAGCCAGGTTCGAACCCGCCAGCTTGTGTATGTGGCCAGTGCCCTAGCACCTGAGCTACAGGTGCCGAGTCAGCTTTTTTGTTTTTTAGGTATGGCTATTTTTGATTAAAATATGTGATTTCTCTCTTTAATTTTTATAAAACGTTCCTTTAAGAATTTTTTTAGAGGTGGCGCCTGTGGCTCAAAGGAGTAAGGCACTGGCCCATATGCCGGAGGTGGAGAACTCAAACCTAGCCCTGGCCAAAAACTGCAAAAAAAAAAAAAAGAATTTTTTAATCTAGTGGATTCTCTAAAATAAAAAACTTAATAAGTGTCATTTGGTGAGTAATGTAGTATTTCTTTGCTAGGATTGCAGAAAATTTTATAAATTCTTCCCTTATAAATGTTATGGAAACAAGTTTATCTAAGAAATTTAAATTTTTGAGTGTAATATCTCATAATCTTGGAAACATGTTGATATCAGAAATCTGTTTTTAGCTGGCAAGCTATGAAAGCCAGATTGCCAAGCTACGGTCTGAGGTTGAAAAAGGAGAAGCATTACGACAGAGTCTGGAATATGACCTGGCTGTTGCTAGAAAGGAAGCTGGTTTTGGAAGACGGGCTGCTGAAGAAAGATTAGCTGAGGCACATAGGATCCAGGAAAAACTCTGCGGTGAGATTGTTTCTGTTTCTTCCCATGTTTGGGGTTGTGACCTCATTGTATATCATTGCTCACTGTTGTGCATACATTCCATATAGCACCAAAGGTAGAGTTTTGCTTCATAGGCTGGCCTTTGATGGACAGAATTTTCTGGGTGTATGTAAAGTCTTACCTACTTTAAAATAATTTTTTATGTATTGCATATATGGAAAAGGAGGGTCAAAAATTCTGTTAGTCACTTTTTTTTTTTTTTTTTTTTGAGACAGAGTATCATTAAATGTTGCTCTTGGTAGAGTGCTGTGGCATCACAGCTCACACCGACCTCAAACTCTTGGGCTTAAGTGATTCTCTTGCCTCGATCTCCCAAGTAGCTGCGCCTACAGGCACCTGCCACAATGCCTAGCTTTTTTTTTTTTTTTTTTTTGCAGTTGTCACTGTTTAGCAGGCCTGGGCTGGGTTCAAACCCACCTGCCTCTATGTATATGGCCGGTGCCCTAACCACTGAGCAATGGGTGCTGAGCCTGTTAGTTACTTTTTTAGAGCACTTTTACCATGAATAATCAACAGAATCACAAAGGATATTTTGTTTGTTTTAAACATATATTCTAGCCCCCACCGGATTACCTATAATATGAATCAGAATCTCTAGCTTGAGAATATACAAAAAGCAGTGCTTCTGTTGATGTTCTAGGTTTAGAAACCACTGGGTTACAGTGTAGTACCTGGAAAAGAAACACACACTGGATTTAGTCCTCAGAAGCAATCTGTTATATAGTCATTGGGCTTAAATAAAACCTTATTTGAGTATAATGTATATAAATGACTGTGCCCAGATAACTGTATAACTCATAACAAGCACCCAGATCCTGGAATAGAAATACTACCAAAAGCCTTCCACTTGGATAACTGCTATCCTGGTTTTTAATAACATGTATTAATTTTGCTTCTTTTTTGTATTTTTTAGGAATGGGATCAAGTAGTATGTATTCTTTTGTGTCTGGCTTCTTTCCTTTAACATTGTGTTTGTCACACTCCTCCATATAGTTGTGTTAACTGTGTATTGATGTTTAATACTGAGTAAACATAAAACACATATATTTATCCATTTACTAATAATGGGCATTTGTGTAGTGTCCAGTTTTTGGTTATTAAGAATAATGTTGCTATGAACTTTTTTTTTTTTTTAAAGACAGTCTCACTTTGTTGCCCTTGGTAGAGTGCTGTGGCACCACAGCTTACAGCAACCTCCAGCTCTTGGGCTTAGGCGATTCTCTTGCCTCAGCCTCCCAAGCAGCTGGGAATACAGGTGCCCGCCACAATGTCTGGCTATTTTTTTTGTTGCAGTGGGTAGGGTGCTGGCCATGTACACTGAGGCTTGCGGGTTCTAGCCTGGCCTGGGCCAGCTGAAGCAATAATGACAACTACAACAACAACAACCACCAAAAAATGGCTGGGCATTGTGGTGGGCACTTATAGTCTCAGCTACTTGGGAGGCTGAAGCAAGAGAATCGCTTAAGCCCAAGAGTTTGAGGTTGCTGTGAGCTGTGATGTCACAGCACTCTACCCAGGGCGACATAGTGAGACTCTGTTTCAGAAAAAAAAAACCCCAAAACAAAAAACTTTTTGGGGAAAAATTTTAATTTTCTTTTAAAATAAATATGCCTTTATCCTATAACCCAGCAGTTTTATCTTTAGTGTTTCCCATAAGAAAGAAAAATATTTGTCCATGAAAGACCTGTATAAGAATTTCATGGGAGCTTCATTCACAGCAGCTCAAAATTAGAAAAACTCTAATAAAATTAATGTTCATTAACATGAGAATGAAGAAACAATTTGTGTTATATTCATACAATGAAATACTACTCAGCAATAAAAAGGAACCCACTCACTACTAAAATACACACCAGTGAATCTTGAAAACATTATGTTAAGTGAAACTTTATACACAAGAGGATATCCTAGGCTGGGTGCCCATAGCTCAGGGGTTAGGGGGCTGGCTACATGCTCTGGGGTTGGTGGGTTTGAACCCAGCCCAGGCCTGTTAAACAAACAAACAAAAATATCCAGGTGCTGTACCATGTGCCTGTAGTTCTAGCTACTAGGGATGCTGAGGCAAGAGAAATGCTTGAGTCCAAGAGTTTGAATTTGCTGTGAGCCATTACACCATGGCACTCTACCGAGGGTGACAAAGTGGGACTCTGTCTCAATAAAAAAGAAAGGAGATCCTATATGGTACCATTTATATAAAGTTCTTGGATAAAAAAACCTATCCTATGCTGAAAAAAACCTGAGCAGTAGTTGTCTCTGGATGGTTTGGAAGTTAGGTTGTGACTGGGAAAGGGTATGAGGGAACTGTTTTATATTTTAATAGAAGGAAATGTTCTATATTTTGATAGACATTTGAATTACATGACCCAAATGGATTTATAAAATTTCTGGTACACTAAAGATTTGTGCATTTCACTATAGGTAAGTTTTACCTGTAAAAAAACTGTGTCAAATTCCAGTTAATGATATACATGGTGAGTTATTTAGGAGTGAAATGCACTGATGTTTGCAACTTTCTTTGAAATATATAAACAAGTATGATGAACAGATGGATGGATAAATGAGTGGATGCATGGGTAGATGGACGAATGTCTGCTAAAGCAAATACGACAAAATATAACAATTGTAGAGTTTAGGTTGTTGGGTATGTGGGTGTTCACTGTACAGTACTTTGACCTTTCTGTATTTTTGAAAAGTTTTGTAACAAAATGTTGAGGCTAGCATAAAAACCCTGATAGACTTATGCTGTATTTAAAAGGAAAATCTCATAATAATTGAGAAAGGGGAAATGTCACAAGACAAAATTTTGGAAGCTGGAAAGCAATAGATGAAGAATAACTGATATAGCAGATCTAAGAATCCTAAACTAGGACTGGAGAAAGATGGCAGACAAATTCTTAGTCAGTCAAAAGTCTTTTTTTTTACAAAACAGGTGACAAATGCAGGTGCAGGACCATAGCACTCTCATACTTTAGCTCTTTTTTTTTTTAAATTAATTTATATTTTTTATTGTTAAATCATAGCTGTGTACATTAGTGCAATCAAGGGGTACAAAGTGCTGGTTTCATATACAATCTGAAATATTCTCATCAAACTGTTCAACATAGCCCTCATGGCATTTTCTTGGTCATTGTATGTAGACATTTGTATTCTGCCTTTAGTAAGTTTCGCCTGTACCCATTCTAAGATGCACTGTAGGTGTGGCCCCACCCTTTACACTCCCTCCACCTTAACCTCCCCCCTCCCTTTCCCTTCCTTGGCCCTTTCCTCATAGTCTTGTGCTATAGTTGGGGTATAGCCTTCATGTGAAAGCTATAATTTAACTTCATAGCAGGGCTGAGTACATTGGATACTTTTTCTTGCATTCCTGAGATACTTTGCTAAGAAGAATATGTTCCATCTCCATCCATGTAAACATGAAATAGGTAAAGTCTCCATCTTTCTTTACCTCTGCATAGTATTTCATGTTATACATGTACCACACTTTGTTAGTCCATTTGTGGGTTGATGGGCACTTGGGCTTCTTCCACGACTTAGCAATTATGAATTGGGCTGCAATAAACATTCTGGCACAGATGTCTTTGTTATATTGTGATTTTTGATTTTCTGGGTATAAACCTAGTAAAGGAATTATAGGATAAAATGGGAGGTCTATTTTTAGGTCTCTAAGTATTCTCCAAACATCCTTTCAGAAGGAAGTTATTAGTGTGCATTCCCACCAGCATTGTAGAAGTGTGGCCTTTTCTTCACATATACGCCAACATCTCTGGTTTTGGGATTTTGTTATGTGGGCTACTCTTACTGGGGTTAGGTGATATCTCAAAGTAGTTTTGATTTGCATTTCTCTGATGATTAAGGATGATGAGCTTTTTTTCATGTGTTGTAGATCGTGGGACTGTCTTCTTTAGAGAAGTTTCTCTTCAAGTCCCTTGCCCACCTTGAGATGGGATCACGTGTTCTTTTCTTGCTAATACATTTGAGTTCTCTGTGGATTCTGGTTATTAGACCTTTATCAGAGGTATAACCTACAAATATTTTCTCCCATTCTGAGGGCTGTCTGCTTGCTTTACTTACTAGGTTCTTGGCTGTGCAGAAGCTTTTTAGTTTGATCAGGTCCCAGTAGTGTATTTTTGA
>CAUYPK010013556.1:0-14784 GCA_963574355.1 Loris lydekkerianus | reverse complement strand
TACACGCTCGGAGATCTCTCCCCAGAGGTCCCTCCTCAGAAGCAGCATAACAAAATCCAAACTTGGCAAAGAGCCACAGTATACAAAATAATGATAAGAGGCAAAGAGCCAAAATTCATTTTGGCCGGGAGCCGCATGCGGTTCTAGCCGCGTGTTCGCCACCCCTGACCTAGGGATATACCTAATGAAGGAGGTGAAGGAACTCTATAAATAAAATTATGAAATCCTCAGAAAGGAAATAGCAAAGGATATTAACAAATGGACGAACATACCATGCTCATGGATGGGAAGAATCAACACTGTTAAAATGTCCATACTTCCCAAAGCAATCTACCTATTCAATGCCATTCCTATCAAAATACCAACATCATACTTTCAAGATTTGGAAAAAATGATTCTACGTTTTGTATAGAACCAGAGAAAAACCCATATAGCTAAGGCAGTTCTTAGTAATAAAAATAAATCTGGGGGCCTCACCATACCAGATTTTAGGCTGTACTGCAAAGCCATAGTGGTCAAGACAGCATGGTACTGGCACAAAAATAGAGACATAGACACTTGGAATTGAATAGAAAACCAGGAAATGAAACTAACATCTTACAAGCACCTAATCTTTGATAAACCAAACAAGAACATACCTTGGGGGAAAGACTCCCTATTCAATAAATGGTGTTGGGAGAACTGGATATCCACATGTAAATGACTGAAACTGGACCCACAACTTTTTCCACTCACAAAAATTGATTCAAGATGGATAAAGGACTTAAATTTAAGGCATGAAACAATAAAAATCCTCAAAGAAAGCATAGGAAAAACACTGGAAGATATTGGCCTGGGGAAGGACTTCATGAAGAAGACTGCCATGGCAGTTGCAACAACAACAAAAATAAACAAATGAAACTTCATTAAACTGAAAAGCTTCTGTACAGCTAAGGAGACAACAACCAAAGCAAAGAGACAACCTACACAATGGGAAAGGATATTTGCATATTTTGAATCAGACAAAAGCTTGACAACTAAGATCTATAGAGAGCTCAAATTAATCCACATGAAAAAAGCCAACAATCCTATATATCAATGAGCAAGAGAGATGACTAGAACCTTCTCTAAAGAAGACGAATGGCTAACAAACATATGAAAAAATGTTTATCATTCCTATCTATTAGAGAAATGCAAATCAGAACCACCCTGAGATACCATCTAACCCCAGTGAGAATGGCCCACATCACAAAATCTCAAAACTACAGATGCTGGCGTGGATGTGGAGAGAAGGGAACACTTTTACACTGCTGGTGGGACTGCAAACTAGTACAACCCGTTTGGAAGGAAGTATGGAGAAACCTCAAAGCACTCAAGCTAGACCTCCCATTTGATCCTGCAATCCCATTACTGGGCATCTACCCAGAAGGAAAAAATTTTTTTTGTCATAAGGACACTTGTACTAGACTGTTTATTGCAGCTCAATTGACAATCGCCAAAATGTAGGGGGTTGGGGCCTTGGTGTGTGCCACACTTTTGGGGGCAAGACACAATTGCAAGAGGGACTTTACCTAACAAATGCAATCAGTGTAACCTGGTTTATTGTACCCAACAATTTAAAAAAAAAAAAAAAAGATATTGAGTACAAAGTAATGAAAATTACTAGGTATTCCAAAACATTATGTTATACAAAATATACAATTGTGTATATTTACATATACACATAAAATATATATAAATAAATTCGGTATAAGTTCGTTAACTATGTGTGTATATACACACACACACACATATCCAAATGAGTTTTGGCCTTTTTTTTTTTTTTTTTTAATTCTTGGGAAATTCTTTGAGGGTACAAGATACCAGGTTACATTGATTGCATTTGTTAGGTAAAGTCTCTCTTAAAATTGTGTCACACACTGAAACCTCCATGCGTGTTAGCCCTTGCAAAGTAGTTACTTGTAAGTAAGATCACATGGCTTTTTCCTGCTATGTTGCTGTTGCTCAGACTAGTTTTAGAACTTTGGAAACCCCAGCACCTTCATGTCTTTCCTTAATAAGTAACAAAATATTTATTATTTGTAAATGACTTGAGTTTTGGTAATATCCATAGTCTACAAATAATTCACATGATCAACAAGATGAGGGGTATAATTTTAAATTCAGGATAAGATTTTATTAGAAATAAGATGAATTAGGTGTTCTGTTACTTGAAATAATTCTAAATATGATTCCCAAAGAAGAGTTCAGAAATGTTTGAGTAGTGTGAGTGTCTTTGAAATAAGTACACAGCTTCTCAAGATCTAGAAAGGCAACATAATATGTTAAGTCACAGTTTTTTCCTAGGCCTCCGCTTACCATGTGGAAACTATGTCAGTTGAATGCTAAGATTCTGTCTATAAAGTGGGTTAATGCTCTCTTGGATCCATTATAGCTTTAAAATCATGATGCCAGTCTGGGCAATATGGCAAGATGCTGTCTCTACAAAAAATTTTTAAAATTAGCCAGATGTGGTAGAGTACACCTGTGGTCTTAGCCACTTGGGAGGCTGAGACAAGAGGATTGCTTGAACCCAGGAGTATGAGTTTGCAGTGAGCTATGAATCTAGACACAATACTCCATCCTGGGTGACAGAGGAAGACCCTGTCTCTATTTAAAAAAAAAAAAAAAAAAAAATCCCTGATGCTTTGATTCTACTTTGAAAGTTGTTACAAATACACATAAAGGGTGTTAGGGCCACTGAAGGGCTACGTTATGAAGTTACAAAATTTTGACACTATTTTCTTTAAGTTATATGTTTATTAAATTTTATCTTATTTCTATCTAGCCTGTTCCTAGTTGAGTTATTTTATTTTTATAGCTAAAGATCCAAAGAACAAAATTAAGTTACCCGTACAGAGAAACATAAACAGTTTACAAATGAAGCCGAACTGGAAACTCTGAGGACTCGCTTTCCCATTTTCAGACTTAGAGCTACAGTTCTGACTTCACACTCTTGAAATGGCCATTTTTCCATTAGTGGTAGCCTCCTTATAACTGTGGAAGAAAAATGGATTAAAAAAACTAAACAAGTGTATAGAAAAATGGCACAATTATGAATTTTCAATTTTGTAATATGGTCCATTCCCTGTTTCTTACAGACCTTCGTTTATACTTGTAACTCAAAACTACAGCGCTGTGGGCAAGAAACAATTAAATGTTCCCCTTTTACAAGAGAAAAACAGCTGCCAGAGTTTTATATCTCTGTCTAGAAGAAACCATGGTACATATGTAAATGTGAATAATGCCCTTAGAGCTGAGAATATTGCTAAGAGAAACCACATAAGGGTAATGTTTAGTTATTAAAATTAAACTGTTTTATTAGGGGTGCAACATTGTCCATTGAAAAACGTCCATTCTAAATACAGCTCTTAATGTAATTACAGCAGTATTTTAGTTTATACGTTTGAGGTTGTAAGGTTTTTTATATTTGCTAGATGAATTTTGAAATTTAGTACTTGTCTGTCTTAAGGAGATCTGCCCTGCATGCAAATCTATAACTAGACAAATATTATTTCCTTTCCCAGCTTGCTCTTGGGAGGTTTCCATATCCTCAGGTAAGATTGTTCATTACTGCCGTTTGCCACTGTGACATTCATTCCTATGTATGAAGGTGCAGGGAGCAATTGTGAACATTTGAGCCACATACAAATAAATCTGTCCTGTTAAAATGAAAAGTGATATCTTAAAGGAGTCATTTAGAAGTCTCTATTGATTTTTTGATTTTTTTAAACTCTTGATTTTTTTCCTTTCTTTGTTAAAGGTTGAAAGCGATCATTGTGCTCTTCCTTTGTGTGACAGAAGAGATGTTTTTTCTTTTCCTGGTCCAGTACCTGTGTATTCAGATGTGTATTTGGGTTGAAAGAGAGACCCAGGCTTTTCTTGATACATTTTTTGAGCTTTTGGATTCAAAATTAAAATTTTATTTTAATTAAAGGATTAAGTGAAGTGTGAGAGTTTCTAATCTAGGTCATTAATTTTGCTAGGCAAATAGGTGGGTCCCCAATTTTATGTGAGCATGATTTTGAATATATTCTTTTTAAAGGTTTTGCTCCTTCCAGTCAACATCGCTAAGACAAACAGTCCATTGTATTAGCATTGCTGACACTAATGTTTATAATTTCTTTAAGATTTTTATTATTGAAGGGTGCTGGCACTTAAAATATAAAGCTGTTTTGTGGTTTGAAAATGGTTCCCCAGTGTGTGGGGGGGAATAAGTGAAGTGTCTAGAGGGATGAAAAATGAATGGTTTGACTATTTTCCTCTGGTTGATGCTCACTGTTTTTCTGGCATCTTGGTCTGTACAGGCCAAAGTGCCTGGAGGCATGTCTGATTTAAAGGTGGTGTTGGTCTCTGCTCTTTAAGCATCTATTAACTTGCTATTATTATGCAAATAAGTGTTGTATTACACATACTAATTTATGCATGGTTAGATTATGCAGATGAATCACAAACATGGTTATTGAATAATAGGATGGGGCTCATTCTCTCTACCATGTTTATAAGTGGTTTTAAGCAAATTCTCCTGGTACCCATGTGGACATTTACAGACTCTTCACTCACTGAAATGTCTCTTTTGTATTTTTTTTTTTTTTTTAATAGTTAAAGCTATCAGATAAGTGAAAGAGAAATCCTCCTAGTTGTTAGGTTCAGGAGCAGTAGTCTCACTTTTCAAATTTGTGGACTTCTTTGTTTAAACATAATCTTTTCCTTAAAGAGGAAATCTAAAATGTGATCTTTTGGCACGCACGCTACCTAAGATTTTAGTGTGTACAGCCTTGCTGCTTAGCTCTAGGTAGCCCATCAAATTAAAATCACATTTTCAGGATTTATAGCTCATTAGAATATTTATCTTGGTAAGCCTCTTATTCTGTCAGTAATTTTCAAACAATTCTCTGTTTGGCCAATTTGTGCAATCCCCTAAAATTTTGAAAATGAATAGAACAAGCCCTATACAATATGTTTCTCAAGTCTGTATAGAGAACTTGTAAGCCAATTAATAAAAATTCCAAAGATTGAGCATTCGACAAATGAAGGATTGACAAATAAAAGCTGTGGCCAAATTTGGGGAAACACTATGTACCTTTGCAGCATCGTTTTCCTGAATGTAAAGTATACATTTGATTAAAACTAGAAAATTCTAATACTATGCCAAACTCCCTAGTTAGCAATAACCTTTATGCCAGAGTAGAGGAAAAAACTGTATTACTTGAATCATGATAGAATGTTGTCACCAAATTCATACTTTTATCTGTTCCCCAGGTCTTTCAACAGAAGTTTGTATACTTCATTGCTAGAATAAAGAGTGACTTTTGGTGGAGTTGGTGTTTACTTTACAGGCTTTGTATTGTAGCGTGAAGGTTGGGAAAGAATATTTTTTAAATACCTTTTCTCCTCCTTCATTTTCCCCTCAAATATAGCACATGAAGAAGAAAAATATATATCATTATAATATCACAGAGACTGGATCGTGGGATCACACCTTCTCTTTGGCCTGTTATCACATTTGTACTCATAGCCACTTCATGAGATAGCCTCCCCCCATACATTGGGCAGAAAAAAGGCTGATTTGCTCACTGTTAAACTGCGGCTGGTTTGGTTTCATTGACTCCCAAGTGGAGTAGACAGGAGTGAATCATAGGGTCTCAAGTTAGAAGGGACTGTAGATGTTACCAAGTCAAACTTCTCTACAAAGTCTCTGAAAAGCAAACATCCACACTGCTTGAATACCTCTAGTAACAGGAAACTCACTACTTCACAAAGCAGCCGTAGGGTCAAAGCTGTCTTCTGTTAACTTCATAGAAGAATACCTTCCTCATCCTACTTATCCACTAGTCTGGTCCTCAGACACATGAAGTCCTTTCATATATCCTTAAGACAAGAATGTTTTGAATCCCTATTTCCAGAGCTGGGGGCAGTGCCTGGGAATTGGTGCTGTGAACCCAAAGTCACATTAGGCCACCAAACTTAAGACTGACCTAATCGAAAGAGCTCCGGATCAGGAGCCGGAGACTAGAATTGGAACTCAGCTCTGCCACAGGCCTTCATTCTCGCTGTATAACTCCTTGAGGCCTCAGTCTCCTCATCTCTAAAATGAAGATCTTGATACCTCCTCTCCTATCTGTTCCAAATGAGAGTATGGATATAAAACTACTAAAGTACAAAGGGCCAGGCTGCAGCACAAAACAGCATTTCCATATACCGACTGAAGGTTGCACAGGAATGTTCTTAGAAACCTGCCAGCCACAAATGGAGCAAAGCACAAAAAAGAGCAGAGGGTAAAGCTGGGAGTCTCCTTCCCTCAGCTCAGCATCAGCGCTGATAACAACATCATTAGCAGCCCCTCCTTCTGATGGTGACACAGTGTGTATCCAGTTGGGTCATAGGTGGAGGAGGGGTGTGGGGAGGATGTCAGGGAAAGCCAGTTGCCTGGGACCAACGTAAAGATTAAAGGGCCAGGGTCTTGTTGAGATGATTCTTGTCGAGGTAATCATTCTATATGAATTTCATTGTTTTGTGGGTCAGGTGTTTGTTATTTGAGAGCACTGTCTGTTGTAGTTTCCTTTAGGCCTTAGGCTTGACTAGTCTCATTGGCATGCAGTTTGGGATTGTATGGGAAAAAAGGCTAGGAGCTACTATAAATGTGCAATCTTATTCTATGGCTTGTATGAAGAACAGTGGTGTCTTAGAGTCATCTGGCACCTTTCCCACATAGAGCTCCAGAGCACTTTTTGGTATCTGACTGAGGCTGTGCTTTCCACCTATAGGGACTATTATTTCCAGCCTCCAGGTGAGCAGACTGGGGCCCAGACTAGGCACTTTGCCTTAGGCAGGAATGGGTACAGTTGGGTCTCGACCCATAGGCAATTAAACCAAATGCCTGGCTCTGCGACCTCTTAATTTGGCTGGCTCTTCATACCCCCACTTTCCTTCCCACTCAGAACCATCAACCCCTTCTCCTAGTTTGCCTTCTCTGCCCTAGGGAGGGAAATGTTGAGCACCAAAGGGTCATGCCATTGTAGATGATGACAAGACCATTCCCTAGAGCCCTTTTGCTTTTCTTAACGTGTATTTAGCAGAGTGACAGGGAATCTAGAGGGCCGCAGAACCCTTACTGACCTCAGTTCCATTAAATTCTGGGTGCCTGGGAAGCATATTATATAATAGGAAATGAAAGTTTTTAAAATCGCATTTTAAAAACCTTCCAAACAGTGCCTCAATTTCTTGAACAATTTAGCTTTTATAGTAATCTGGAAAGATGTGCAGGTCTGGACAAGGACTGGAGCTGTGTATAGTTAATCATGTAGATTCAAATTCAGTTGACTTATTAGATAAAAAACATGATGGTGGGCAATGATTTGTTTAATGACACCATAATTTAGGAGAAATGAAAAGGATTGCCTGCTAAAAAATTGTCATCCTTCATTCAAACTTTACAGCAGCGCTCTGCGTTAGGATGATAGTAAATCCATTACGGAGACTTCTCAGGGGATGCATCAGCTCTGGCATTGGAAATTTGGTAAGCAAGATGCCACAGGAAAGTGAAGATAATACAAACACAAATGTATTTAACATATTTCTGCATGTATAAAAATATTGTTCTTCTTTTGGCTACAATTCCTGATCTTGGTTAATAAATTACATAAAAATGACCTGAAGTTAAAAAAGGGGGAAAATCTGAGCAAATAATGCCCCTGGTATTGTAAAGCTTTGAATGTTTTCACACCCCATTAATTTATTACTTCTCTTTCTTCATCTTTAAATTTCATTTTTTTTTTTCTTCAAAAATTCCGACTCCCCGCTGCTGCAGTGATTTTCATCTTGTTGTTAATTTTCCCTGCTCCATATGGAGCTCCAGACATTTCACCTGGAGGCTGTACTAGATTTTGCTGTAGTGATCGTACTTCCGGAGGCCAAAACTGTCATTTAGGGTTCCTGGTGCATCTGTCTGCGCCAGGCTTTTCACTGGCATGGGAGAGTGTGAATAACAAATTGGATGCACCTGAGATTCGGATGATTAGTGTGTTTTGTGAATCTCCACGACTTGTAAGCAGATAGCTTGGGGGTGGGGGTGGGGGGGTGAATTCACTGTGAGTGAATCTGTACTCACACCTTACATTTGGGGCTTTGCAAGGGAAGTGCAAACATCCTAGGCAGTGTGAGTGCAGAGAGAGTAACAAATATTTCATCCTGCCTTGTCATTGATTAGAAAAGAGCCTTTAATTTCATTTCACCCCATGTTGTGATTAATTTGCATTCTTTGTCAGAAGTTAATGGAGTTTTTTATGGTTCACTCTGAAATCCTTGAAGACATCAGACTTGATCTGATGTTTATACAACCGCCAGCGGAATTTTTTCATTTGATTGATGGCAAGCTTGATGTTATTCCAAACGGCTTTTTAAGCTGTTTTTAAGAATTATTTGAATAAAATGCAAGCAAGATATTGTTGTAACGATCAAGATTATCTGTTAAAAATCTGTTTCAAATAAAGATGATAAGTAGTAAAAAAGGATCAAAAAGATAAGAGAAACAGTGAATAGTAATGGTATTTGTTAAAAACACATAAGAATAGCATTCAAATAAATTATTGCAGTATATAGAGATCATTTTATTGAAAAAATGCCATATCTGGCCAAATATAATAATTAAGACTAAGAAAAATGAAAGTCTGAATCTTTAGGATTAGAAACTTTTACCAACAATTGGCTAATTCTCATTTATTCTGCCAGCTTTTGCCACCAGTGTACGAAATTGAGATCTGTTCTTAACTTAAGGAGACAGGACTGTCAGGCCTGTTAGATGAAGAAAATGATGACATGTTACTTGTCTCAATAAAGAGGCATTCTTAAATCCCAATACAAGTTAAACATACGTAGGTAATACAAGGTTTTAAGTGAAAGATGTTTGTTCTTTGCTGTGTAAGAACTGCCCTTCACTATAAGATAGTACAGAAATGAAAATATCCTGTCATTAACACCAAGATACCCCAGTCATTATGTGTGTGTTCAGCCCTGTGCACTATCTATCAGAGTATGAGAGGAGCTGTAGGTGGCATTTGCTTTGGAACCCCCACTCTTAATCAAGGAAATACATTTTGCAAATGCTTTTTGATTACTGGTAACATTTGTTTGATTGGGGGGCTTTGCCTTGCTTGCTTCAGCAGGTTCTTGCTTCTGTGTGATTGTTGCTAGCGAGACTTACTCATAGGTCAAAAAGCTACTTACCCAAGTACTTTCATTTAAAACAGATTAATTTATTTGCTATATCTGAAAGTTTGCTAAATAACTGGATGGTTTTAATTGAAGTTCCTGCTTTCTGATCCTTATATTAACATGATCTAAGGTCCTTTTTATTATATGCAATCCATATTATTGACCAGATTTGCCCTGTTTTCATTTAAATGTAAGCAGCTTGTCAAGGAGAAAATATTTGTTTAACTTGGCTTGGAAACCTGATATTTTAATGTGTTTTGTTTTGTTTTATTCAATTGGCAGACTGTCTTTTAAACATTTATTTTGTAGTAATAAATCGTGCTTTGGGTAGAGTATTTGTTTCAAAATAGAGTAGAAAGCATGTGTTCTAAAAACTATTTAAAAACATTAAACAATTTTTAAATGCTAATGTAGAAATACTTGAGTTTTTAAACTTAATTTTTTGTGTGTTTTAAAAGCCTGTGCTATATTGTTTCTAATCCTAAAGTTGATTGTTTAATATTATAGTCTATCTTAAATTGAGACCATAGTTATCATAATCTTATTTATATATACTGATCATACTTAGAATTTCAAAATACCTAAAAAGTATGCCCTCTTTTAAAAGAGGTATTTAGAATCAATCCTTTGTTATATGAACTTTTTAAAGTTTAGGACATCAAGTATTTAAGTAAATTTTAAATATCCAATTTTTATGTGAGGTCTCTTCATCAAAGAAAAAATAGCAGTCAGTTATTACCCCAAGCTTTACTTATCTTTAACTGGCAAAAATTTAAAGGAACAATATGCATGCAGTTTTTTCCTGAACAGATTTCTAACCTGTGTGTTTTGTTTTTGTTCTTACTATGTAGGATATAGGCATTAAAGTATCTTTATATTTCAAGCCATAAAATCAGCTTTATATTCCACAAAACGCAGAGGTAAAACTTAAGTAACATGAAGATGTTCACTGATACACATTTATTTCTTCTCAGGAATTTTAAGTTGCAAATGTCAAATTCTTCTCCCTGTATCCATCAAATACTTATCAAAAGGGCTTGATCTTACAATTTTAGGATATGCCAAAAGCAGGAGATGGGTTCCTAGTATGTCCTAGTATGTGGAAATGGAAGAGAAATCATCCCCAAACTGTGGGGAGAAATGTGACATTTTCCATTAAATTACTTATTCCTTCATGTTATTTTAAAGTTCTAACCTTGCATTGTTTTTTATAGTGTCTTTTCAGTTTAATTCAACATTTATTTGTCATTGAGTACCTCCTCAGCGCCTGGCACTGTGTCATACATTAGCAACACAGAAATAAAACAGATGTGGTCCAGGTTCTCAAAGAGTCCAGTCCAGTGGGAGAAAAAACAAAGCACAAAAAATGGCAGTTGAGGCTTGTCGCCTGTAGCTCAAGCCGCTAAGGCACCGGCCATATACACCAGAGCTGGTAAGCTCAAATACAGCCTGGACCTGCCAAACAACAATGACAACTACAACCAAAAAATAGCCGGGCATTGTGGCAGGTGCCTGTTGTCCCAGCTACTTGGGAGGCTGAGGCAAAGGAGGTTGCTGTGAGCTGTGACGCCACGGCACTCTACCCAGGGCAACTGTTTGAGGCTCTGTCTAAAAAAAAAAAAAAATGGCAGTTGATGCCCTCCTGGAGGTGGGCCCTCTGTCCTGGAGAGGAAAAGGGAGTGGCTAGGAAGCCACGAAGGTTTCACAGAGTGGACAGATGATGCTTGAGCTGAGGCTCTTGAGGCTAGAAAGATGGGAAAGGGTATTCCAGGCACTCAAGTCAAAAGAAGTTCATCTGGTAAAAGATTAAGGCCTATTTGTCTAATAGCCATCAAAAAAAGAAAAAAAGATAAAAGCCTAAAACATCATGTTGTATTCGGTATCCTTTTAGTACTTAACTGAATACCAGTATTTTTACATGTACTTCTCTAAGAGTTTAGCAGTCCCTGCTAGGTAACTTGTAGAGCAATACTAGGAGGGAAGGAAGAGGGGAAGGGCAGAATGGTAGAGGAGGGAGGTGGTTTTTGTCAGGATGGAGATGGCAAGTGTAGCAGGGACCAAATAAGAGAAACTGGGTTTGAGGATTTCTTGAGTCCCTTTGCGACAACCAGAAGCGAATCTGAGGTTGGAAGTCATTGTATCTTAAAATCTCTGTACCCCTGAGGGCATTGGCACATTTCTATAGGAAGTTCCCTAACAGCCCCTGAATTTGATGTGACACATCACAGGACATTTTTTAGACTGCTAGGGAGGAACTGTCAAATGATTAAATGAGTACACTTTGAAAAATATAAGGTGGTGAACAAGAGCAAGGTAATATTAGTATTATTTATATTTCTAGAAACTACTTTAGGGATTTACCAATGTAACTGAAAATATATGACCATGTCTCACACCAGTTAAGACTAAAATGAATTACTTTTCTGATCCCACAAGAGCCTTCCTTTATAGTCTTTCTTTTTTGAGTTACAATTTATCATTCAAATCACGATTATATAATAATATATAGAATGTTATATAGAATCTAGTCATTTTTAATTCAGTAACTGGGAAATGTGTTTCTTTTGCAATTTTTAAATAGTCAGTTTAGCCCAGAAATAAAATCAAAAGTTAAAGTAGTGACCCTGATATCCAGTCTGGCTTTTAAGTGATGGTCCTCTTAGGCTCTGTGGTCCAGGAGACCTTCCACTTTCCCGTCTTTGGTTTTATTGGTGGAGCCTGTTACTTCATGAAATCATAATTTCTGGATGTGAAGAGGTCTTACAACGATGTAGTTCAACTCTTTTATGTTATAGAGAAGGAAATGGGAGTCCACTGCATTAAATATCTCATTTATGATTACTGAGTATTCAACAACAGGATCAGACCATCTCCTACTTTCAGTGCAGGGTCTTTTCACTCTAGAGTGACGGTGGGGAGAAAATGAGATGAGGCACCCAGAAGTTTTGAGCCTGAATGGCCATCCTTATTTTACACACCCACCCATCCGCTCAAGTACTGCCTCCAACTGGTGTGTCTGCAGAGATGGAAATTACTGTCCCAGGATGCCTTGTGCCTGCCAGGTAATTGCTGAGTAGATATGGATCCCTGGGGGGGAAAGTGGTCCTCAACAGCAGTAGTAGCAGCAGCAACAGACAAAGACATCAACTTTTATGATACTCCAGTGTTTTACTTATCAACACTCAGTATAGAAAAACTTGGGTAGATTTGGGGCTAGGGGCTCATTGGCATCCAAGTTAAAAAGGGGACAGACCTGGCCGAGCTTTGTTTGAGCACAGATTACTTTTTAGATGTTTAACAGTTTGGGATTAATGCCTGCGGCATTTGGGAATTCTTCCTCAACTAAAATGTTAATGCTAAGAACCCAACCCTCTTTAGTGCCAATAAAACAGACAAGCTAAGTTCATTGAAAAATCAATGAGTTGCCTAAAAGGAGCAAAGAGCTGGTTCGATTTAGGACTGGAGATTGCCAGGACACATCACATGCTAGCAGGGAGGAAAGGAGGCAGTTGTCTGTTTATGCACAGAGCCAATGTGTCATCTTCAAGGAATTGTGGGAAACTGAGGCAGCCAGTTAAAACTAAGTATGGACTCTGTTAGATCTGCAGGTGGTGACCACTATGAGACAAGGGAAGTACAGCTGGGCAGTGGAATAGTCTTATGAAAGAAGAAGCTGTTGGCCTATAAGTTCCTAAGAGAAAAGACCAAAGGGAGTAAAAAAGCTCGTCTTGTTTTGTTTTTTGTTCAGAAACAGGTTGCAGAGAGCACTCTTCTGGACATGAGAAGACCTTGACTTTGCACTGGTTGGTAAAATACTGTAAACAAAAGGAGGTTCCTGACCAAAGGGCTCCTTCCAACCCCTATTTTTTGGATAGCCCTATGTCTTCTTGGTAGCCCGGCAGCCAGAAGCACTCAGTGACTCAGGGCAGAAGGGCTAGGAGGCAGCAAATGACACGCCCGAAGGCGACAAACTGAATCACTGGTTTCCACCCAGACACACACAGCTCACCGAGTTCTGGTCCTGACCTTTCTTTTTAGACCTCAGTGTCCTCATCTGGAAAATGATGGAGGTGCCTTAGATTAGTGATTTGACAATTTGGGAAGGCTCCCAACATAGAGGAGGTGGGAATGCACCCACATGTGTGTGCACACACAACCACAAGAGCAGCTCTGCATCCAACTGGTAATTTTCAAATGTGTCTAAGTAGTATCTTGCTTGAACTAAGTGTTACATGGTAAACAGAGTCTGAAAAATGCTGGACTATGTATTTCTGTGACTCCTTTCGTCTTGTATGAGCACTTGCCTCCCCTTTTCCACTCCTGTAGATATCCTTTCACCACCATGTCCCCCCGAGTGCTCCTTGGAGTTTATTCAAACCTAATTTTACCTACATCAAAATATGATAGATGGTGGGCCAGGCGCAGTGGCTTATGTCTGTAATCATAGCACTCTGGGAGGCCAAGGTGGGTAGATTGCCTGAACTCCAGGTTCAAGACTAGCCTGAGCAAGAGCAAGACACCACCTCTAAAAATAGCTGGGCATTGTGGTGGGCGCCTGTAGTCCTAGCTACTCGGGAGGCTGAGGCAAGAGAATTGCTCGAGCCCAAAAGCTATCATGCCATGGCACTCTACCAAGGGTGACAAAGTGAGACTGTCTCAAAAAAAAAAAAAAAAAAGCAGATGTGAGCTAAAACTCTGAAACAAAATTTTGATTAGTTAATATATTAATTTCATATATGTAATTTTATACATATATAAAAATAGAAAGAGAGAGACACACAACCAAGAAGAATTCATTCTTGATTCATTGCTTCTTTTCTTTAAATGTATTTTGAATTTTATCACAGTCAAGCCAGTAAGACACGTTTTTTTTGGTTTGTTGGGTTTTTTTTTTTTGAGACAGAGTTTTACTATGTCGTTTGTTTATTTGTTTTGAGATGGAGTCTCATTATGTTGCCCTTGGTAGAGTGCTGTGGCATCACAGCTCACAACAACCTCAAACTCTTGGGCTTAAGCGATTCTCATTCCTCAGCCTCCCAAGTAGCTGGGACTACAGGTGCCCGCCACAACGCCTGGCTATATTTTGGTTGTACTTGTCGTTGTTGTTTGGCAGCCCGGGCTGGGTTTGAACCCGCCAGCTCTGGTATATGTGGCTGGTGCCCTAGCCACTGAGCTACAGGTGCCAAGCCAAGACACATGTTAATTAACAAGATAATGTGAGACTACATTTCGAGATTCTTTCCTTCCTTGTCCCGTATCAGCTACATTTGCAATGATCTTAAAGTCTTAGCAGGCCATACAATGTTGTCAAATATATCATGGTTAAAAAAAGAAGAAAACCAGTGATATATGGAATCTAAGCGCATGAAGCAACCTTCCTTAAAATCCTAAGAAATACCACCTTGGGACAAATAGCTGAGATGTCAGAAATTGAATTCAGGATCTGGATTGCAAATAAGATTGAATTAGAATTCCAAAGGTTATCTCAAGAATTCAATGGATTCAAAGAGCAAATGACCAAAGATTTTGAATCACTGAGACAAGAAGTTGCAT
>CAUYPK010013552.1:0-17945 GCA_963574355.1 Loris lydekkerianus | reverse complement strand
GTACATATACCACAATTTATTAATCCATTCATGGATCGATGGGCACTTGAGCATTTTCAATGACTTAGCAATTATGAATTGGGCTGCAATAAACATTCTGGTACAAATATCTTTGTAATAATGTGATTTTTGGTCTTCTGGTTATATACCTAGTAGAGGAATTATAGGATTGAGTGGCAGATCTATGCCTGGCTTTTTTTTGGTTGCAGCCGTCATTGGTGTTTGGCAGGCCCAGGCTGGATTCGAACCCTTAGCCACTTGAGCCACAGGCACCGAGCCAAAATAAAATTAGCTTTAATGACTTTTTCAGTTTCTATTGGAATGTTTATATAATTTGTCTTTATCTCTCTTAATGTAATATAATCAATAATTTCAATATTGAAGCATTGTGTTTCTGAAATAAACTACCTGATATGTATTTTTAGATTCTACTTATTATTTTTGCATCCGTATTTCTTCATATTGGAGCTTTCTTGCTGTTCTTTGATTATTTCAAGTATGTTCCTTCCTCAGGGCTTTGTATTTGCTGTTCCCTATGTTTGAAATGTTCTTCCTTCGAAGATCTGGATGCCTGTGCCCTCAATTCCTTTAGGTCTGTGGTCAAATGCCACCTTTTGAGATCCTCTTTGACTACTTTATATAAGATAGAAACATTAACCTACTTTCCCCCAGAATTTCCTACCCCCCTTTCCATGCTGAATTGTTGCTTGTCATTATCTGACATTTTACTTTTACTGCTTTGTTTGCCTATCCCTGCCTCTACCATCCAGTTATAAGCTCCAAGAGGAGCTTTATGTTGTATCTCCAGTGCATAGAACAGTTCTGGGACATAGTAGGCACTCAATAAATATTGGAACGAGCAATTGAATACTATATATTTTCTTCTCTTTTTTTTTTTTTGAGACAGAGCCTCAAGCTGTCACCCTGGATGGAGTGCTGTGGCATCACAGCTCACAGCAACCACCAACTACTGGGCTTAAGTGATTCTCTTGCCTCAGCCTCCCAAGTAGCTGGGACTATAGGAACCCGCCACAATGCTCTGGTATTTTTTGGTTATAGTTGTCGTTGTTTGGCAGGCCCAGTTGGATTTGAACCCACCAGCTCTGGTGTATGTGGCTGGCGCCTTCTTCTGTCTCTTTTAAATCTTTTTTAGATCAGTGTTTGATTTTCTTTCTCTTTAAATGAATAGGCAAGTTTCCCATACTTTTGTTTATTCCAGAATAAATTAAATAACATGAAAATTCTTTCCCTTGAATGTTAAAAAATGATTTATCCATGAAACTACTTAAATCTGTTGCTTTTCGGGGGAGAGAATATATCTTTGATAGCTCTTTAAATTTATTCTGTATTTTATTAAGCCTTTGTACTTTTTTTTTTTTGCAATTTCTGGCTGGGGCTGGGTTTGACTGCCACCTGCGGCATATGGGGCTAGTGCCGTACTCCTTTGAGCCACAGGCGCTGCCCAAGGCTTTGTACTTTTTGAGTCAATTTTGACAATTTATAATTCCTTATAAAATAGGACTTTCAATTTAAAAATGTCAAATTTAGCCCCCCCTCTTCTCCTCCCAGCTTCCTCCTCCTTCCCCAGCTGGCACCCTCCCTAAAAAAAATTTTTTTTTCAAATTTATTGAATATAAATTTATATGAAATTGTGGTCTCTTTTCTCATTCTGCCATGCTTATTTTTTTTCTTTTCTTTTCTTTTTTTTTTTTTTTAGAGTCTCACTTTGTTGCCCTTGGTAGAGTGCTGTGGTGTCATAGCTCTCAGCAACCTCCAACTCCTGGGCTTAGGCGATTCTCTGCCTCAGCCTCCCGAGTAGCTGGGACTATAGGCGCCCGCCACAATGCCTGGCTATTTTTTTTTGCAATTTGGCCAGGGCCAGGTTTGAACCCGCCACCCTTGTTATATGGGGCTGGCGCCCTACTCACTGAGCCACAGATGCTGCCATGTGTTATTTTCATAGAGGTATTTTCTAGAAACTTATTTATCTTACTTAGCTTTTATAAATCAGTCTTCATTCTGTGGGGTATGTGTGTATATGTGTGTGTTTTCTGATTTCCAGAACCAAATGCTTAGTTAATTTGTTAGAAAAAATTTTTGGTTTTCTAATAAAAGCTTTTAAGTGTTATGAATTTTCATCTAAGTACAGCGTTGGTTAACTCCCATGGTGTTTCTTTATTTATTTATTTTTTTGCTCCACAATTTTTGATGTGGTATTCTTGTCATTTTTTTCTTTCTTTCTTTTTTTATTTTTTGAGACAGAGCCTCAAGCTGTTGTCCTGGGTAGAGTGCTGTGGCATCACAGCTCACAGCAACCTCATACTCTTGGGCTTAAGCAATTCTCTTGCCTCAGCCTCTCAAGTAGCTGGGACTACAGGTGCCTGCTACAACGCCCAGCTATTTTTTGGTTGCAGCCATCGTTGTTTGACGGGCCCATTGTCGTTTGATTCGAACCCACCAGCTCAGGTGTATGTGGCTGACGCCTTAGTCGCTTGAGCCACAGGCGCCAAGCTTTGCCATTTATTTATAAAGATAGCCCTCCTTTGAAGTGGATGTCATTCTTTATTTTTTATCATTTTTTTAAGAAATAGGGTCTTACTTTGTCACTCAGGCTGGAATGCAATGACATGATCATAACTCACCTTAACCTTAAAATCCTGAGCTCTAGCACTCCTTCCACCTTGGCCTCTAAAGTAGCTGGGGCTATAGGCATGCCACCAACTGGACTAATTTTTTTTTTTTTTTTTTTTTTTTTTTGAGACAGAGCCTCAAGCTGTTGCCCTGGGTAGAGTGCCAGAAACAGAGCCTCAAGCTTTTCCCTGGGTAGAGTGCTGTGGCATTACAGCTCACAGTAACCTCAAATTCCTGGGCTCAAGCAATTCTCCTGCCTCCACTTCCCAAGTAGCTGGGACTATAGGTGCCTGCCACAACGCCCAGCTATTTTTTGGTTGCAGCCGTCATTGTTTGGTGGGCTTGGGCTGGATTTAACCTGCCCGTTCAGGTGTATGTGGCTGGCATTTTAGCCGCTAGAGCCACAGGTGCCGATCCTGGGCTGATTTTTCAATTTTTAGTAGAGATGGATTTTTGCTGTTGTCCTTGCTGATCTGAAACTTCTGGTCCCAAGCTATCTGCCTGCCTCAGCCTCCTAGAATGCTGGGATTATAGGCATGAACCTGACTAGATGCGACTCTTACAATGGGGTGATTAGTAGCTTAAATTGGGTCAAAATTTCCTTAAGAAGTGGTTTGGGGCTCAGGTATCATCTCTGTGTTTCTCACCAGATGATAAGATAGCATGTATTAATATATCCCCAGGGTCTGAAAAGGGTTTATTGAATGTGCACTGAAAGGTTTTCCCTCTGGCTTTTTTGGCACACAGCACCTCTGAGATAAATGGGTGTTTGGCAGCTAACGAACTGCCAAACATCTTCAGTGGAATGGTCAGGGCAATTTTTATAGTTGTCACTGGCAACTCAATAGCCATAAATTTGAGCCCTAGTGAAAAGTGCTTTGGGAACACCTAGCTCTTCCTTGATTGCCTCACAGTTGCTTCTGTGCAGGGCTGTGGCAGGAGCTTAAGTTAGAGTGAGGTTCATTTCAGCAAATAAAAATTGTACTTTTTTTTTTTAATAAAAAAAAAAGATTTTTAAATCAATAAGGTATAGTATTGGGTAGTGGAAAAATTTCTGGACTTGAAGTCAGACCATCCAGCTAACAGTCTCAGCGTGGGTGACCAGGACATTGTTATTTAGCCTCTTTTTAAATTAGAAATTCAGTTCCCAGAATCACAGTACTCATTTAAGGCTCATGTTAAATAGTATATAAAATATTAATTCCTTGGAAAACAATAAAGAGCCAATTTAAGGGGTTATTATTATTTTATAGGTATACAGAGATTAGTTTACCTGCTCAGGGTTACTGAATAAGTCATTAGAAAAGTTGAGGAAATGAATCACTCGTGCTTTTGAGAGAAACATGATGTCATGACTAGACAGCAGCCAGACGTTAGGAAAGTTTGCAGTCATTAAAGCAATTTGCTTCTGATGCTGATCTATTCTTTATGCATCTCTGGGGGTCTGAAGGAAGAGTAACCACTGATGGCTCAAGTTGCTTGCTCTTGCAGGGGACATCTCCATTTCAATCTTTCTGTTTCTTGTATGTCGCTGATTATTTCACTTTTTTTTTTTTTTTGTAGAGACAGAGTCTCACTTTACCGCCCTCGGTGGAGGGCTGTGGTGTCACAGGACTCACAGCAACCCTCAGCTCTTGGGCTTCTGCGATTCTCCTGCCTCAACCTCCCAAGCAGCTGGGACTACAGGCACCTGCCACAACGCCCGGCTATTTTTTGGTTGCAGTTCAGCCGGGGCTGGGTTTGAACCCACCACCCTCAGTATATGGGGCCGGTGCCCTACTCACTGAGCCACAGGCGCCACCCCTAATTATTTCACTTTAAATGTCTACTAATTATTTGATCTAAGAGCTGACCTCATAGGAAGTGAATAATATATTAAATATCACATTGAGAAAGCCTATTTTATTCTAGGGAAGAAAAAAATTTAGAGAGATGGAAAAAAATAGAGAAAAAGCAATTTAAAAAAAACCTTTGGAGCTTGGCTATAAATACACAGATCATTCTCCTGCAGTCACTCCTGTTTGGCAGACTTCTGAGGTGTTGAAGGACTCCAGGACCACATATCACAGCTTATTTCTATTTCAACATGCCTCAGAGGGGTCTGAGACCAAGTGTTTTCATTCATTCAGCCAGTATTTATGCTGTCTGTGTGCTGGAGGCCGTGCTGCGCAGGTGGCCGGTACAGTGGTCCTCGTGGGCTTCTGCCAGGCAGTGTTGATACAGTGGTGCATGCCCTGACAGGCCAACATGGGTGATACTGGAGCACATGGGGGGCCCCCAACAAGGCCTGGGGAACGAGGGAGGTAGAGAGAGACCTGAAGGATGAGGAGTTGGCCAGGCAGAAGGATGGTATTGGTGGGACCTGGGAGAGAGTAAGCCAAGTAGAGGCAAGAACAAGAAAGGCTATGTCTGTCTGGAGTTGGAGGGTAGGCAGAAGCAGTTGGAGAGGTGCAGGAGGCCTTCTTAGCCTTAGTAAGCTCTCCTCTCTTTATCCTAGGAGCCATGGGAAGCCCCTGGGCTTGGGGAGAGGCCTGGTTATGATTTAGTCCATAAAGATCCCTGGTTGCTGTGTGGAGAAGGTGGGAGGCTGTGGCGGTAGTCCTGGTGATCTGTGCTTTGGAGTGGAGAGAAGGAGGTCAACTTGAAGGAGTGTTAGGTCATGGCAAGGTTCGGTTCTGGCCCTTAACTGTGAAGGATGAGGGGAGGGGAAGAAGTTGGGAAGGAGTCCCCGTTTTCTGGTTCTGGCACCTAGTTGGAAGGCCATGTCATTTGCTGAGAGGAAAGGCAGGCTGAAGAAGAAACAGGGTGCTGGCCGCATAAACCCAGGCTGGTGGGTTCGAGCCTGACCCAGGCCAGTTAAAGAGCAATGACAATGCAACAAAAAAATAGCCAGGCATTGTGGTGGGAGCCTGTAGTCAAAGCTACTTGGAAGGCTGAGGCAAGAGAATTGCTTAAGTCCAAGAGTTTGAGGTTGCTGTGAAAGCTGTAATGCCATAACACTCTACTGAGGGTGACATAGTGAAACTCTGTCTCAAAAAAAGAAAAAGGAGAAGAAACAGGCTTGCCAGGGATGATTAGGTTTTGCAGGCCCATGTTTCAGGTACTTGCGGACAACCTAAGGGGAGGTGCTCATAGGCAGTGGGCAGACATGCTCAGATCAGTCAAGGGTATGGACTGGAAATGTGGGTTGGGCAGCCATCCGGTGACTGAATGTGGGAGTGGGTCAGACACACAAGGAGAGAGTGTAGAGTGAGAAGAGGGCCTGGGTCCAGCCCCAGTGGACACTGATATTTATGGGAGGAGCCCAGAAGGAGTAGTCAGTGGGCCTGAGAGCCAGAGCTGGAGCCTGAGGAGGTGAATCTAGCAGACCAGTGTCTATGATTTTTTTGTTTGTTTGTTTTTAGACAGAGTTTGTTGCCCTGGGTAGAATAGAGTGGCATCATAGCTCACAGCAACCTCAAACTCCTGGGCTCAAGTGATCCTCTTGCTTTAGCCTCCCAAATAGCTGAGACTACTTGCTTTAGCCTCCCAAATAGCTGAGACTACAGGTGCCTACCACACCACCTGGCTAATTTTTCTGTTTTTAGTAGAGATGGGATCTTGCTCTTGCTTAGGCTGGTCTGGAACTCGTGAGCTCAAGCAATCCACTTGCCTTGGCTTCCCAGAGTGCTAGAATTACAGGCATGAGCCACCATGCCTGACCAGATTCTGTAACTCAGGGGCCTACCCTCATGTTGACTTGAAGTAAGCTGAGTCAGCTACCAGGAGCCTTTAGTTTAGGAACGAGGCTCCACTCTAGGCTGGGAGGCTTGGCAGTTTGGAGGCTTCTTAGGAGTTTTCCTCTCTGGTGTTTCCCCTGTGCCTTAAACAGTGCTTTCCTGCATTAACTTCATCACTTCTGATCACTTTGAAGAGGAAATGGTTATAGTTAGTAAAAATGCAAAACTCTGAGGGTTTGGATTTTATACTACATTAAGATGGCATTGAATTTAATCTTGGCTCTTGAAAGGGTCTTGGAAGCATCTAGTGGAAACTTGTGCTCAGAGCAGGAAATCAGATTGTACTCATCTGTTGGATTAATCATGTTGGCAGATTTTCTCCTCTGTGTCTCTTAGGGACACAGTATCTTTTTTATGCTCCATGCTCATAGCAGTGTTGCAGTTGTGAGGCAGAGAGGCTGCTTATACTGTGCTTAGGTGCAGCTCAGGAATTTCTAGTTGATCTAATCCAGTGGCAGAGGATCCTCCTGAACTTCCTTTGATGGCAGGAGGAACAAAGCTGCTTTGGCAGCAGAGTTCAGTGAGGAATAACATTTAGGTTTAAATGGTTTTTGGAGCCCCCATACTAGGTGTGATAGAGTGAACCAAACCCCCCTGATGTCTTCTCTCACTTCCTACTGAGCCAGGAGATTGTTCAGCACCGTCCCCAGTCTCTGGACACATCGGTATTACTGGTTCTGGTTGCTAGGGATTTAAGGAAAAGAAAACATTGGAGGTGACCAACAGTCTCCTTCTTCTCTGGGTTGTTTCATACTATCCATACTAGACCACTGTGAGGCACATACCTTAAAAATCATTTAGTCTACAGACATGCTCATGTTGTGGGCAAAAGCATCTTCAGGATTTTCAGATGAGGCAATCATGTAGCTACTGAGAAAGTTTTTCAATTTGCTTTCCCTTAGTTAATCTTAGGGTGAATTACCTCGTGGGAAAATTACTTAAATAATGTCACTAATGGTTTGCTCCCCTTAATTCTCTCTTTTTTTTTTTGAGGCAGAGCCTCAAGCTGTTGCCCTGGGTAGAGTGCCATGGCATCACAGCTTACCTCAAACTTCTGGGCTCAAGCAATTCTCCTGCCTCTGCCTCCCAAGTAGCTGGGACTATAGGCGCCTGCCAGAACGCCCAGCTATTTTTTGGTTGCGACCGTCATTGTTGTTTGGAGGGCTGGGCTGGATTCGAACCTGCCAGCTCAGTGGCTGTTGCCTTAGGTGCTGAGCCACATTCAGTTCTCTCTTAATGGGATTCGTACTATTCAGATGTTGGACTTCGTGGACTGGTCTTCTAATTTTCTTATCTTTTCTTTTCAGTTATTTACCTATTTAGCTTTCTGCTGTTTTATCTAGGAGAGTTCCTCAACCTTATATTCCATCCAGGTCTTCCATTTAATTTTGCATTTCTGCTGTCATGTTCATTAAACATTTCTTTTCTTTACTTTTTTTTCTTTACACAGAATCTCACTTTGTCTCCCTGGGGTTGAGTGCTATGGTGTCATAGCTCACAGCAACCTCAAACTCTTGGGCTCAAGAGATGCTTTTTCCTCAGCCTCCCCCGTAGCTGGGGACTATAGACACCTACCACAACACTCAGCTATTTTTAGAGACAGGATCTCTCTCTTGTTCAGGCTGGTCTCCAGCTCCTGAGCTCAAGCAATCCACTCACTTTGGCCTTCCAGAGTACTGGGATTACAGGTGTGAGCCATTGCACCCAGCCCTCTTTAAACATTTCTAATAGCTCTTTTTAATTTTCTTTTTTATAGCTCCCAGTTTCCTTTTCTTTTTCTTTCTTTTTCTTTTTCTTTTTCTTTTTTTTTTTTGGAGACAGAGTCTCACTGTTTTTTTGTTGCAGTTTGGCTGGGGCCGGGTTGGAACCCTCCATCCTCAGTGTATGGGGCCAGCGCCCCATACACTGAGCCACGTGCGCTGCCCGACAGTCTCACTTTGTTGCCCTTGGTAGAATGCATGGCGTCACAGCTCACAGCAACATCAAACTCTCGGGCTCAAACGATTCTCTTGCCTCAGCCTCCCAAGTAGCTGGGACTATAAGCGGATGCCACAATGCCCAGTTTTCATTTCATGGGTATGCTATTGCCTTTTATGTCTCTCTCTTTTAAAAACAAATATTAAAAAAAAAAAATCTCTGGTTCACAGGTGTCTCTGTGGGCACACCTTTTCTTTTTTTGCCATGGCTCAAACCAAGCAGACAGCTCACAACTTTAAAGAAAAAAAAATCTCTGCATAGTCATAGTTTTCTCCAGTTTGTTATTGTTGTTGTTGTTTGGTTTGGTTAACCTCTGATTTCTATGTAGGATCTTCTTGGGATTATGGTTAAGAACCAAAGACATAAAAGCTGACAGGGAGCCTTCACCTTGTGATCTGGGTGGGCTGTTAGTTGGGGACCCTTAATGTCAATATCTTTAGCTTTTTCTTCTTGGGCTCAGATTCCTCAGAGAAGTCTTCTTTTGTTTCTCACCTGGGAGATAAAGGTCTAGCTGCCAGAGTTCTGAGAACTGAGTGGATGAAGGAGGCCAGTGGTGGCTAGTGTGGTTCCTTCAAACCATGGACATATGGTTCCTAGTGTGGTTCCATACAAACCATGGACATATGTCATTTAGTCCCTCTGTTTTCAGTGTTAGACCCACACTGTCAACTGTGTTTTGGGTGGCCCAGTGCCAGGGAGCTCTCAGTGTTCTGCCATGTTGGGAGAAGGGCAGTCGCCTTGTTACTGGCAGTGGAGGAGGGGATCTAGGATGTTCCACCAACATGCCTTATGCCCCCCTTCCATTCTTTTAAGTTTCAGAGTTACCTGGTGATGCCAGCTTCTAAAAGCTTTAGAGATTCTTCTGTGTATATTTGGTTGGTTTTCACTGTTCCTACTGCTGTTGGATTCTACTGACAAAGTATTCAGCTTTTGTGTGCCTGCTAAGTCAGTTTCCACACATCTATTGTAGAAAATAAGGCTCAGAATGTAAAAATAAGGCTTTATCGTTTATAAGAACTACATTCCAGGAAGGAAGGAGGGGAGTGGCCACCATGGAGACCACCACACCCTAGTTCTTAACACACCAAAGTGACTGGCTCTTTCTTTTTTTTTTTGCTGAGAGGACAGCAGAAATAATCTCCTAGAGTTCTAGGGCTAATTGGGTAGCCAACAAAAGCCTGAATAAACAGAGACAGAAAGTTAAAACACATATATATTTTTTTTGTTTGTTTTATGGAGATAAGTTTTGCTATGTTGCCCAGGCTGGTCTCAAATTCCTGGGCTCAAGGGGTCTTCCTTCCTTGGCCTCCCAAAGTGCTGGGATTATAGGCTTGATCCACCATGCCAACTAAACACGTACTTGGAACACCTCAAATCCTGGAGTTTCCTGCTGAGCTAGGCCAAGAGATCACTCTGAAGCAGGAAATCAAGTGAGGTTGAAGGTTATGTCTTCTGACTCCAGTAGATATTCTCTGCTCAGTTGTCTTCAGTGTAGAGCTTTTAGCCAAATCACACAGTGTGGAGAGGCACATTCCAGCCATTTCTCCACTTATCCCCTGGCTGACAGCAGAAAGCACTATTATCCCACTGCACAACTGTAACCTCTTATTTTGAGGGGAATATTTATTTTAAGTAATGCCTAGTACATGGAAAGGGCATCAAAGAGAGCCTGCCTATACATTTTGATACACGTAGATGGCCAGAGAGAACTATCTGTGGTCTAGAATATTTAAGTGGAAAAGGAAAAGAATAATACACATGGGAACTTTGTAAAAGTGTGGCATATAGGCTCAGGTAAAGAAGACTAGTACCATTCAACTCACTCTCAAACATAAAAATGATGAGCCAAGAGTGCAAATGTGAGATAATAGGAAATAACAGCTCACCCCGGCCTGGTTTACAGAGTGAGACTCTGTTTCTGTTAAAACAAACATAAGAGGCAGAATCTTCTTGAGAAAATCACCCAGTCTGCATATTCAGTCTGCATATTCAGCCATTTCTTTTGGATTTTCAATATTTCTTCCCTTCTCGGAGCTCCACCTCCTTCCTGTGCTTGATCTTGGGCCCAAACTCTGACAGGATGTTTTCTTTACTTGGTGTCTTATTGTAACCACTTATATGGATTTGGGAAAAGGAAGCAGCCCTCATGCTGCTGGGTAGGGGGAGTATTTCCTGCCTTCTGGAAGCTTCCCTGAGGCTTTTGTCTTATGTCGTGTCATTTTGACACCTATAGAATGGCTGTATCAAAGATTCCAGAGGGATCTTCAACTTGATCCTTTTCATGTTGTGTAGAACTAAAGATTTTTTGTTTGGATTTTTTTTTTTTTTTTTTTTTTGAGATAGAGTTTCACTATGTTGCCCTGGGTACAGTGCCATGGTGTCACAGCTCACAGCAACCTCAAATTCTTGGGCTTAAACAATTCTCTTGCCTCCGCCTCCCAAGTAACTGGGACTATAGGCATAACGCCCGGCTATTTTTTTGTTGTAGTTGTCATTGTTGTTTAGCAGGCCTGGGCCAGGCTCGAACCCGCAAGATCTGGTGTATGTGGCAGGCGCTTTAGCTGCTGAGCTGAGTTACAGGTGCCAAGCCTAAAGATTTTTTAATATGATTTTCAGATCTGTAGACTTGAAATAGGTTAAATCTTATTGCAGGACAGGTCAGGCTGGTCAGAGTCCTAGACTTGAAAGTAAGATGGAGCCTGTATGATGGCTTGAGCCTGTAGTCCCAGGTACTTGGAAGTCCTGTATGGGAGGATCACCAGAGCCCAGGAGTTGAAGGCTATAGTGCACCATGTCATAGATAAGCCACTTGATCTCTCTTAGGTTCAGCTTCTTTATAAAGTGGATTGATTACATTAGGGTTTCTCAGCACTATTGATATTTTGGGCCAGATAAGCTGTGTATTGTAGGGTGTTTAGAAGCATCCCTCCCTGGCTTCTACTCATTAGGTACCCATTGCACCCACAGCCATGACAATAAAAATGTTTCTAGACAATGCTGAATGTCCCCAGAGTTTGGGGGGAGGAGGGGCAAAATCTGAGAACCACTGGAGTAAATGATTTTTTTTTTTTTTTTTTTTTTTTGTGGTTTTTGGCCAAGGCTGGGTTTGAACCCACCACCTCCAGCATATAGGACTGGCGCCCTATCCCTTTGAGACACAGGCGCCACCCTGGAGTAAATGATCTTATGTCCTCTGTCTGTCCTAGGTTTCTGAGATTCTACCAAACACTCCAATCTTTCCCCCTCCCTTTAGTCTTAGACTAATCCTTTAGTTCTTAGAGAAACTCCCATTCAAGTCAAGAAATATTATTTGGAGCCATTTAATGCAGCAACTACCAATTTAAGATGCTGGCCACATCTTGGGTTCCTGCCAAGATCAAGATAACCTGTTCTGGGTTCTGGCAGTTCCAGCAGGAATGACTGCAGTCATCAAAGCTCTTTTTAAGAGAAGCAGATGCAGACTGCCCGACCAAATGGGACATTACAGATTAGTCTAATGCTGTTGGTAATATACAGAGCAGTGGTTTTTCCTTTCCTCTCCCTTCTTCTCCTTTCTTCTCTCCTCCCCACCTCTTCTCTTCTCTTCTTGTTTCTTTAGCAAATGTAAAACGGTCCTCATTCTTCCATCTTTTCTTTTAAAGACTGTTATTAGCAGTGCTCATGAGGTGATGGTAGTGCTTTCTGCCCTGGAAAATTGCCATTTCACAAGTTTTTGTCTAACTGAGGAGTGTTGACTTCTGTAAACTACTTGATTTGAAGAAGATATAAATTATTTGGTTTCCATTTTTTTTTTTTTTTTTTTTTTTTTAGAGACAAAGTCTCACTTTGTCACCCTCGGTAGAGTGCTGTGGCATCACAGCTCACAGCAACCTCAAACTCCTGGGCTTAGGTGATTCTCTTGCCTCAGCCTCCCGAGTAGTTGGGACTACAGGGACCCGCCATGATGCCTGGCTATTTTTTTGTTGCAGTTTGGCCAGGGCCTGGGTTTGAACCTGCTACCCTTCGTATATGGGGCCAGCACTCTACTCACTGAGCCACAGGTGCCACCCTGGTTTCCATTTTTTAATTTATTTTTCTATTTACATGGATTTTAACTTCATAGCACCTTTTATCCAAGAAATGTTACATTTTAGATAACATTAGGAAGAAAATGGTTCTCCTTTAGAACTGAGGTGAAGTAACTGCTACCTCTAAAGTACACCTAGGAACTCCTGTTTTTAATCAGCATTGTTCCCTCTTTTTTTTGAGCCAGAGTCTCACTTTGTCACCCTTGGTAGAGTGCCATGGCATCATAGCTCACAGCACCCTCAAGCTTTTGGGCTCAAGCAATTCTCTTGCCTTAGCCTCCCTAGTAGCTAGGACTACAGGCGCCTGCCACAGTGCCTGTCTATTTTTTTTTTCTTTTTCCCGGTGGACCTTGGCTGGGTTTGAAGCTACCAGCCCCTGGAGCATATGGCCGGCACCCTAACCACTGAGCTATGGGCGCCCAAGCAGCATTGTTCTCTTTTTGAGATTTCCTTTTACTGGTCAAAGTTCCAAGGTCTGTGAGGCTTTGCTTAGAGATTTTCTAGCTCCTTTTAAACTTTTGGCTCCAAACTTTATGAAACAAAGGAGGCTCTCCCTTGAACGAGAAAATGAATAGTCATTTCTGTAATCCTACACAGCATTTTTACGAGTCTGAGGATAGGATTCGGTTTCTCAGATATCAAGTATTTACTGTCAGGTGTGCCTCTCAGATCCTGGCAGCAAGTTTGGGATGTTATATTGTTGGACATTTGAATCTTATGCAATCTCTGGGTGTGCTCGCTAGGTCAACGTAATCAAGTCTATTGTTAACTCTTTTTTTTTTGCACATTTTAAAGCTTATCACAGCTCCAGACAATGGCCCCCATCCTTTTCTCCCACTCCCCAACACCCAAAATCAAACCTAAATAGGAATGTTCTCAGATTATAACTGAGTTTAAGCAGTTGTCATTCAGCAGTCAAGGGGAGTGGTAACCTTTGTTTGCCCTGAGCCTGGCAACTTGTGATATCTGTTTTGGTCTTTCCTACTTATACAAAGTATGATTTAGATGGAAAATTATAGTAAATTATAATTTTAGATAATTGACATTTTATAGGGGTAAGCTAGTACCAGTTTTCAGATGACACTACCATAGAACAGTTTTATTTATTTTTACTTTTTATTTTTTTGTGAGACAATCTCACTACCTCGCCCTCAGAGTGCCATGGTGTTACAGCTCACAGCCAACCTCAAACTATTGGGCTTAAGCGATTCTTTTGCCTCAGCCTCCCAAGTAGCTGGGACTACCACACCCAGCTATTTCTAGTTGCAGTTGTCGTTGTTTAGTAGGCCCAGGCTGGGCTTGAACCCACTAGCTTTGTTGTATGTGGCCGGTGCCCTACTCACTGATCTACGGGCGTGGAGCCCATAGAACAGTTTTATGTTAAGCAAAACTGCTATTGTTTTTTGAGTTTGAAATTCTTGTCTAAAATTCTCTAATGACTTTATTGAGATGTCATTCACATACCATATCCAGATAAAGTGTACCATTCAGTGGCTTTTAGTATATCCATGGAATGGTTCATCTGTCGTCACAATTAATCTTAGAGTACTTTAATTAACCCCAAGAATTCCATAGTCTTTTTTTTTTGTGCAGTTTTTGGCTGGGGCTGGGTTTGAACCTGCCACCTCCAACATATAGGGCTGTTGCCCTACTCCGTTGAGCCACAGGCGCTGCCCTAGAATTCCATATTCTTTATATATCACCATAAGCTCCCATACCCCCTGCCCTAGGCAACTACTAATCTATTTTCTATCTTTATGGATTTGCCTATTGTGACATTTCATATAAATGGAATCACATAGTCTGTGGTCCTTTGTGACTAGCTTCTTTGACTTAGCATGTTTTAAAGGTTCGTTCATATTGTAACATTTATCAGTACTTCATTCCTTTTTATGACCAAATAATATTTCATTGTATGGATATACTGCATTTATGCATTCATCCGTTGATGGATATGTGAATTTTTTCCTACTTTTTGGCTATTATGAATAATGCTGCTATGAACCTTCATATATATGTTTTTACATAGACATACATTTTTAATTTATACATCCATTTTCTTTGGATGTATACCTAGAATTGCTGGATCATGTGGCAATTCTCCCATCCAAGTACTTAACCAGGCCCGACCCTGCTTAGCTTCCGAGATCAGACGCGTTCAGGGTGGTATGGCCGCGTTCAGGGTGGTATGGCCGCGTTCAGGGTGGTATGGCCGAAGACTTATGTGGCAATTCTATGTTTGGTCATGTGAGGAACTGCCAGACTGCTTTTCAAAGCAGCTGTGCTGTTTACATTTTCACCAGCAGCGAGTGACACTTTGTATCTTATTATGTCAGGTGTAATGTCTTATTTTGCCAACTGGACTGCATGTACCTTGAAGTAAAGAAATTGATTTATACTTTTTTTTTTTTAAATAGAGACAGAGTCTCACTGTACTGCTCTCAGGTAGAGTGCCATGACATTACATGGCTCACAGCAACTTCTAACTCTTGGGCTTACACGATTCTCTTGCCTCAGCCTCCCAAGCAGCTGGGACTACAGGCACCCGCCACAACGCCCAGCTATTTTTTTGTTGCAGTTTGGCTGGGGCTGGGTTTGAACCCGCCACCCTCAGTATATGGGGCCAGTGCCCTACTCACTGAGCCACAGGCGCCACCCACTCAGCTATTTTTTTGTTGCAGTTTGGCCAGGGCTGGGTTCAAACCCTCCACCCTTGGTATCTGGGGCCGGCGCCCTACACACTGAGCCACAGGAGCTGCCCTTATACTTTTTTTGTATCCTCCAAAGGCTGGTTAGATGCATTTCATTGTGCACTTGCTAAATAACTTCTTTTCTCTGGACCTCAGTATTCTGCTTTATAAAAGGGGGTGATTATAATACTTAACCTCTGAGAGTTGCTGTGAGCTTTTAAATGAGACAGCATATAAAGAAATACCTCATATAGTATAGTAAACTTTCAATAAATGTTAGATGTTACTATTATTGTGAGCAATTTTTTTCTTATTGAGGCTGAATTATTGATGGAGTTTTTTCTTTAATATGAGAGGTTTTTTTTGGGGGGGGGGTAAGAATTGGGATCTCTGTGTGTTGCCCTGAGGTTAAACTCCTGGCATCACAACATCCTCCCACCTCAGCTTCCCAAAGTGCTGGGATTACAGATGTGAGCCACCACATCCAGCCTATTATGAGCTTTTGGAAAGTGTTTCGGCTCAGGTTATATCTTAGTCAGTTACTGGTTGATAAATTAGTATATAGAGAAATTTTCAGATGACAGAAACTTATGTGAGCCTCTATATCAATACATTTGCATAGTACTACACTCACTGAATTTGAGTGAGGAGGGTTAAGGGAATAACTTTCCAGATCCATCTGATTTGCAAACTTGTACTGGCTGGACGACCCAAAGTTATATAACCAGTCATTTTCCTTGAGAATAGAGAGATCTCTCTCCCCAGCAGTCCTGTGAAAGGGCCTCTGATACCTTTTTTCAAGCAGTGGTCTTGTGAATCTTGGGGCGTGTTGGTGTTGTGGAGCAGTGCTGAGTTGGGTTACTTTGCTCAGCCAGGAGATACTGAACAGAGTTGCACATCTCATCCAGCATGTGGTGCTCACTCGTGCCATTAAGGATTCATTCATTCTGCAGGCACTTGCCAGATCATTATTGTATGGCAGGGGTGGGAGTGAGGGTGCACGGAGGTGTCATCTTTGACAGTGAGTGAATGAGGCTTAGCATTCAAATAGTGGAATAAGTCCAGTGGCTTGGGAAGACTCTAAGCAAATAGTCACTGTGTTAAAGACCGTGTGAGACTCTGGGGTGACCTCTCTAAGCACATTCTCTGGAATTAAGAGAATTCGTTAAGTCTCACCAGGCTTGCTGTCTGTCTGTTGCATCCTTGATCCTGATTTGGGGACTTTGTACTTGTTCTCCTGAGCCTGGAAAGCTCTTTCCTCGTATCTTCAAGGGTTGGTTCTTGTCACCTCCTCAGAGGACCTTATCCCAAGCCCCTTTAATACAGTTCCTCATGTTGTGGTGACCCCCCCCCACTGTAAAATTATTTTCATTGCTACTTCATAACTAATTTTGCTACTGTTAGGAATTGTAAATATCTGATATGCAGGATGTATTTAGGTGACCCCGTGAAAAGGTCATTCCCCCCACAGGTTGAGAACTGCTGGCTTAGGCAATCCTCTTGCCTTAGCCTTCTGAGTAGATGGGACTACAAGTACCCACCACAATGCCTTGGCTAATTTTTCTGTTTTTAATAAAGACCAGGCCTTGCTCTTGCTCAGGCTGGTCTCAAACTCCTGAGCGCAGGTGATTCACCTGCTTCGGCCTCCCTGTGTGTTAGGCCTCCCAGCCTCTTTTTTCCTTTTTAGAGAGAGTCTCCTTTTGTTGCCCAGATAGAGTGTAGCCGCATCACAACTCATTGCAACCTTGTACTCCTAGGCTCAAGCCATCCTCCCAGATCATACTGCCTCAGGCTCCTGAATAGCCCGTGACACAGAACCCAGCCCCAGCACAAGGCTTCCAAAGAAACTTAGCTGGCCTTTTGAGACATCTGAAGTGCTGTCGCTTCAGAGCAGATTTGTCAGCAGCTGGTAGAATCTACAGGGCGGAGGCTGGGACCCTGGTGGTGAACCCTGGAGGTCTCTTCTTAGAATCTGCTGATTGTTGTGTAAAAAATCATCTTTTTTTTTTTTTTTTTAAACAGAGTCTCACCCTGTTGTCCATGCTAGAGTGTTGTGGTGTCAACCTAGCTCACAGCAACCTCAAACTCCTGGGCTCAAGCAACCCTCCTGCCTCAGCCTCTCAAGTAACTAGAACTATAGGTGCCTGCTGCAACACCTGGCTAATTTTCCTATTTTTAGTAGAGATCGGGTCTCCCTCTTGCTCAGTGGTCTGAAACTCCTGAGCTCTTCAAGTGATCCTCCTACCTTGACCTCCCAGAGTGCTAGAATTATAGGTGTGAGCCACCACGCCTGGCCGGTTCTCTTGATTTTTATGTATTTATTTTATATTTGCCACCTTACTAAATGTTTTGTTTTTTTTTTTTTCTTTTAAATTCTTTTTTATTAAATCATGACTTTGTACATTGATGCACTTAGGGGTTCAGGGTATTGCTTCGATATACAATGTGAAATGCTTACATTGAACTAAGTGACACGTCCATCACAATTAGACTCATTTCTTAATAGTTCACGGCATCATGCACATTACATGAGGTCCCCCTCCCTTTCTATACTATGTCATACACCTCTCTGCCATTGGCCATAGAAACCAGCATCTGTATCTCTCACATAAAGCAAACAAAATAATCACGAGTACTTCATATCTCCTTTAACATCTACCTCATTTTTATGTTCCTTTTCAGCCAAATTTCTTGCCTCCAAGTCATTACCTCTCATCAGTTTCCTTTAGTGAGTTCCCATCACTAGGAATCATCAATTCCTCTAGAATTGATACTTTTCAGTGTCTTCAATCATTGCCACG
>CAUYPK010013551.1:0-14912 GCA_963574355.1 Loris lydekkerianus | reverse complement strand
GGACTGAGTACATTGGATACTTTTTCTTCCATTCTTGAGATACTTACTAAGAAGAACATGTTCCAGCTCCATCCATGTAAACATGAAAGAGGTAAAGTCTCCATCTTTCTTTAAGGCTGCATAATATTCCATGGTGTACATGTACCACAATTTATTTTAGAAGAAAGATGAAGAATCAATTTATGATTTTCAGGGTGCATGTTTGTTTGTTTTCCAGATTGTCCTAAGATATTTTTAGTCCCTCTTTCAGCATCCTTTAAAATTGTTCCCCACGTCTCTACCACCGTCTCTGAATGCCTTTCTTTTTGTGCAGGTTCCTTCTGTTTCAACTCCTAACCCTGTCCTTGGCTGTTACACTGCAACATTCACACTCATACTTTCAGAAAAATTTCAATACATTCCCCACATACACTGTAATCCACCCATAAAATGTTCCTTTAACTTCTATCTTCATATAAAGTAAACATAGCCCAGAAGTTTTTCCTTATCCCTAAGTGTATACAATAATATATGTAACAATCATATGTCAAGGTACAATTTAAGACTGTTTACCTGCCTACAGTTAGGGAAGCTGTGGGTCCCTAGTTCACCACAGAGCAGTCATTGGCTCTGTACTGCACCAAGGACAATTAGGTCCAGTCCCACCACTCAGATGACTATCACTTTAGCACCTTGCATCAATAGCCATAAAAATGTCTATTTCTAATCACTCAATAACCCTCCTTAGAGGAATCTAGCCTAAGAAGGTAATCATAAATTCAAATAAAAGTTTGCGTATAAAAATGTTCTTCCCTGTGCTGGATTAAGTTCTAGGCTGGGAGAGAAAAAAACAAATTTCAAATGAACTAAGGACTAGATAATAGCAATATATCAACATTAAGTTTTCATACTTTGTATATTGTGCTGGTTTAATGTAAGAGAATATTCTTGTGTATAGAAAATAGACACTAAAATGTTAAGAGGCAGAAGGACAATTACCCTTGAATGCTGCAGGAAAGAAATGTGCATTTGTATGTGTTTGTGTATATATACATGGGTGAGTGAGAGAAAGATACAGCAAATGAGTCAAAACATAAATAATTGGCAAATCTGGGTAAAGGCTATGTGAGAGTTCCTTTTAAAACCTTGCAACATTTACTGTCAGCTTGAAATTGTACCTAAATAAAAAATAAGAAGATATTCTCTTCATTGTGTCATTTATCAAAATGAGGAAAAATATGGAAACAACCTACATGTTTGTCCGTCCACATGGTAGAAAATAGAGAACTCATCAAAGTTGTTCACAAATAATTATTAAAGAAATAAAACAATGCTTAAAAGTGTTGAATAAAAATTACAGGTACAACGTGATATTAGCTGTGAGAAACAATAGAAATTACCAATTTTTCATAGGATTATGGGTGATTTTTATTTTTTGACTTTTTTAAACATTTTGGATTTATATATGAAGGTAGATCTGATCGGGTTACATTGCTTGCATTTGTAACATAAAATCCAAGTAGTACTTGTGACCTTCACCTAGGAAATGTGCCATTTTTTTATTTCTTAATACTATTTCTTATTTTTCATGTATTTAAAATGATAATCATGTATTAAATTTATTTAAAAATTTTTAATTTCTAATCCTTTATTTCATCTTTAATTATCTTTAAACTTACTTAATAGGAAAGTAAAATATCGTTCACCTTGATTAGTGTGTGATGAAATAACAAAATCCTATGCCAGGAAATGTCAGTACTTATCCACACCCAAGCTCACTGTTTACATTGTAAACTTCCAATGTGGGAATGCTCACTTTTGTTATTATTTTCAATAGCTCAGAATTCCATGCAGCATGGTGCTTCTTGACAATGGGGACATTTTCCATTCTGTGACCTTGACAACCTATTGAGTAATAGCTTGGAGGCCAGGGAAAGGTGAATTTGAAAACTGACTCCTAAGTAATCATACGGCCTGAAGGAAATTTCTAAATCTCTCTAAGATTTAGTTTCTAATTCATAAAATTGGAATGTCAGTACTGACCTTGTAGCACAGCTGTCCAGATTAGCTGGGATAAAGCATGTACAAGTGGTGCCCAGAGTACCCTCGACATGCTAGATATTAGCACTGCCAGTGGTAGGAACTATTGGTTTTTTACATCCTATAGTATAGCCAAAAAGACTATACTAGTTTTACATCCTAAGATGTAAGAATGTTCTTTCAATTCTCTGTGGCTGATGAAGAAGAAATTGAAGCTCCAGGACCTGGACAGACATCCTCCTATCTCCTCCCTTCTAATTTTTAGTCATTAAAAAGAACACAGGAAAGAATAAACTAGAATATCATCACATTAGTACTCCTGATATCCTGAACAGACATGTTCTTTCTTAAAATTCAAACTTAAAAATGTATACCCTCATATTAATTTGAAATAAAAATAATAAAAAAATTCAAAAGTCAAAAGAAAAACTACTCTCCCAACTCCAAGGAAAGAGCACTCCTATCCTCTCTAAAATGTCAGATGATAAACAAACAACAACCCCCACCCCCCCCAAAATCAGGAAACCTATTTTTTTATCCCTTATAAGGCTGCTAATAGAGAAGTTACATACTGGAAATCTCCCCCTTTCATTGTTTCAAGTTTTCCTGGCACACAGTTTTTACCAGGAGATTATACCTGAGTTTACCAAAGTTCCCTGCCAAAGAAAACAGCCATCTGCTGATTGAACTGAGACCCAGGGACAGAGGCTCCTCAAGCTAGCAGTGATTTAAGGCTCCTTCCTCCCCAGCAGCATCTTGCTGCTCCTCCTCCAAGGGTCACCTGAGTGAGGCTAAAAGTATCTGGAAAACATAGGAATTTGAGAGCCAAAATATAACACATATATCGTTTGACTTGTTTTTATTTCTGTCTGCAAAAGAAGAAAATACATTTTTTTGTTTCTTTTTTTATTCTTGTTTTAATATAAGTGTATATACAATTATGTTACGTTATTTGTGTTTGTAAAGTCAAGTCCAAAGTCTGAGTTGTAGCTGAGTCCTACACTTAGGAAGTGTGCCAGATACCCCTCCATTGTACCTACTAGGTGGGAGCTTATTGCACCCTTTCCTTCATTTCTCCCTCCCCCTTCTTGGATTGAATTGTGTTTTTCCTCACATGGGCCTGTAGTTCTTCATCTACTACTTTCCAATTAGTACTGAGTACATGGGATGCTTACTTTCCCACTCTTGAGAAACTCTACTTAGGAAAATGTTCTCCAAATCCATCTAGGCAAATATGAAAGATGCAAAGTCTCCATCTTTCTTTGTGGCTGAATAGTAGTCCGTGATACACATATACCATAGTTTAGTTATCCATTCATGGGTTGATGGACCTTGGGTTGTTTCTACATCTTTGTGATTGTGAATTGTGCTGCTATAAACATTCTAGTGCAAATGTACTCATGGTAAAATGATTTTTTTCTTCTGGCAAGATACCTAGTAATGAGAATGTGGGGTCAAATGGGAGGTTTACTTTTAGTTTTTTGATGATTCTCCACACTTCTTTCCAAAAAGGCTATACTAGTTTGCATTCCTACCAACAGTACATCCATGTACCCCTCTCTCCATACCCATGCCAGCATCTGCAGCTTTGGGACCTTGTGATGTGGGCTATTCTCACACTGAATAAAAGATTTCAATCTAAAACATGAAACAATAAAAACTCTAGAAGAAAGTGTGGGAAGAACTCTCAATGATTACAGCTTTGGAAAAGAATTTATGGAGAAGACCCATTGGCAACTACAGCAATAACAAAAAGAAATTAGTGGAACCTGATCAAGTTAAAAAGCCTCTTCACAGTTAAGGACACAATCAACAAATCACATAGACAACCTTCAGAATGGGAGAAGATAGTCTCATACAAATAGTCTCTTACAAATCTGACAAAGGGCTAGTGACCAGAATATACAAAGAACACAAACAAATCAACAAGAGCACAACCCCATTAGTCAATGGGTAAGTGGCATGAACAGAACCTTTTTTCCAAGTAGTCAGACAAATGGCCAAAAACCATGAAAAAAATGCTCCTCCTCTCTAGTCCTCAGAGAAATACAAAGAAAATCTGTTTCTTAAACTAGTAATAGTGCAACTATTCAACCTGCAGGAAAGCACAAGGAATATTTAGATTCATAAGAAACACAAGGACTCTTCTTAGTTCTTTATTATTGCCATTTCCTGAAAAGAAAAACAATTTTTCTTTGGTAAACTTTCTATGAAGTAGAATACCCTAGCATAGCACTATCCAAAATTTGATCTGGAAATCCACTGGTTCCATGATGGGAGCAGATAGTGGTTAGGACAGGGATATGAATGGGGTTCCTGAGTGCAGATGGTGATTCCATCCTGCCAGGCTCTTGTAGCTCACCAGAAACTCTTCTTTTCTGGCATCCTTGGCTCATCCCACAAGTCACTAGCTCCTGCCCTCTTGCAGAGCTCAGCTGACAATCTATAAATTTCCCATAAATATTAACTAACAATAATAATGTGCTCTGCGTCTCCCCAAGGGCATTTGCGTCAAAGAATAAATAAGCTTTCATGATTCAAGGAAATGAAGTTGTAATGATAGAATAATTAGCACTGACTTTGAGATTTAATATTATGGTTATTCATTTCATGAACCTTATTCTAGGTATGCATGTAAGCTCTGAATCTCAGAGAACTTGTAGTATAGTGAGAAAGCCTATGGCCTAGTCAGAGAGTGTTTTATGTATTATAAAATATCCTACAACCCATCTTTAGTAGAGGTCTGCATACAGTTGCATAGATCACAAAGGAAGACATCGGAGCCTGCGGGAATCTGGGAGCCTGAAGATTATCAGAAAGGGAGCAGTGTCACCTAGAGTGCATCTTTGCATCCCTAGTGGGCATTATAAGAAGCCTGAGGTAGGCACTCTGTCTGTTTCATAGGTGATTGTACTGAAAAACAGAGCAGTTTGTTGGCTTGGCCAAACAGAGCAATGGTGGAGCCATTGTGAGCACACACCTGTACCTCTAGATACTCATTCAGCATCCATTTTCTTAGACATACTGTGTGCTCAGACTATCCCCTTTACAAACTCTGATACTAATGATTGTATTCATGTTCCTACTCTTAGGAGAAGAGCCAAATCTAAATGGAATCCCTACAATGTGAAAATGTGGACTACGCCACCTTCTTCCTTTCTCCTTCAGTTAAAGCTGGTAGAGTAAATCCTCAAGTTGGAGAGAAGCCAGTCTAAATTACTGACATGTTGGCAATTTCTGCAACTTTCTGAAAATATAAGTGATATATAGGTTATGCATGGAAATACAAATAAAATCAAAACAAATGCAATAATTTTTCATTATTTCCATTTTACAGAAAAAAATAATCTAAAAAGTTAGGTGGAATCTAATTTCACCAAAACTCATGGAGCAAGAAATTGAAGTTATTTTTCTCTTTAAAGGCTGCAATAATTCTTTCACTTAGTCATCGAACAGATGCTTGAAGCCCACTAGGTTCAGGTACAGTCACAGGCAACCAGGGATACAAAGATTCCTGTTGTAAAGATCTTGCTTTCAAATACCTCAAATCCTAGTGACAGAGACAACCAGGGAAAAGCGTAAGTCAAGTTCAGCATAGTTGAATTCTATCAGGGAACATGGTGGGTCACCTAATTCAGACCTGGGAGTGTGAAACAAAGTGGGCCACCTGGGCAAGGGGATGTGAGCGCCTGCACTGCAGGTAGCAGGTGTAGAGAGAACAGAGAGTTTCTAGGCACAGAAAGGAAGTGGCAGCAGCCACAGAGAATTGAGGGGAGCCGTGGGGAGAGACAGGAAGGACAGGGAACACAGGTCAGAAACAAGTTGCAAATTTAGAAACTTTTCTTGAAATAGAAGGGAAGCAACTGAAAAGTTGAGAGAAGACATGCAGTGGATCAGATGTTCACTTTAGACAGATTCCATTGCAGGATTAGGGAGGAGAACAGTGACACAGCTGACTGCAGTGGGTAAAGTCAACACACCTGTTTTTGTGGGCAGACCGTGTTAGAGAAAAAGGAGACAAATCTCCCAGGGAGACTAAGACTTCATTAATTTATACCCTGCTATTAAGAAAATTGGTATGATTCAACCTAGCTTGAACTAAAATTTACCTCTGCATTGTTGCAAGAAAAAGAAAAAAAAAGTATTTTCCAGCAAGATAATACTTGGTAAACAAGATTGCTATGAGATTGTTTTTAAAGAATAAACTCTGTTCCGGGTTTTGTTGAACTAGTAGGCTATCCATTTACATATCAAAAAATGTCCATGGATAATTACAAATGAGCATTATTTATTCATTAAAGCAGACTTGGCAGTTCAGTGATCTTAAAATTATAAAACTGCATTTTTTTTTTTTTAAATGAACATGTCAGTAATTTAGACTGGCTTCTCTCCAACTTGAGGATTTACTCTACCAGCTTTAACTGATTTATTCACCATGTTAGCAAGCAATTTTGGAATTGTGTAATCAAAATCTAAATGGATCTTAATAGCCCCAAAGAATTAATATGTCTGGTACAATGTGAGCAATTTATTCCCTTTAAACCAGTAGATTCTGGTTCAGTGGTTATTAACTTCTAGATTATTTGTAGGAAAAACATTACATGAGCAAAGTCGCCTTTTAGATTTGCCTTTTTTGTTAGATTTTGTTTATTTTCATTGGGTCTCTTCCATCAATAGCAATTCATTCATTTTTCAAATATTGGGCACAACTCTATGCCAGATACTGCTCTTCCTTGCAGGGTCCTGGATAACAAGGGCTCGGCTTCTGCCTTTAAAGAGATCACCATCTGGTGGGGGATACCAGGATACAAACAGACCCCAACTGGAAGGTGTCATAAAATCTCATAATGGTGACTTACTTTGGGGGTTACTGGAACACAGAAGAACAAAAACACAACTGTCCAGAAGGTGAGTTTGTGGACACTGTCGAGCAAAAGTTTCCTTTGAGGTGCCTTTGAGCAGCCTCATGAGAAACTGTAGCAGATAAGGCATTTCAGGCAAAAGAAATGAAGACATGGAATAATCGTGGGTGTTAGAGAAAATATGGGTTAGTTGAGACTGGACAGAGATGTTTTTGGGGGGCAAAGGATGAGAATATAGGTGAGGCATTTCACAAGGGGCTGTGCATTCAAATTATCTTGAAGGCTTCTGTTAAAGCCTGTCTATACACAAATGTCACGCAGGCTCTCAATTTCTCCCTCAATGTTGCTTATTTCTGTCTGTATCATTCACAGAAGGTGTTGACACCTCGAGCACCTTGACAGGGCAATGACAGATTACAGAATACCCAGAAATTAAGCCAGATGGTTGCTCTCATGTAGCTTATGAGGTATAATATAGGAAAGTTGAGCCTAGCATACCTACTCCAGTTTATTTTTCAGTCCTCCATGTGTACACTCAGATATTATCAAGAAAGGGAAAACAAAATTCCCAATAATTTTAATCACAAAAATTGAGCATACTTAATTTGAAATATGAGAACATGAGATGGAAAGACATACACAAATATGCACACATGTGTGGCCATTTGTGTATGTGTGCATGTGTGTGATGTGTGTGTACATGTGTGTAATGTGTGTGTGCATGTGTGCATATGTGCATGTGTGTGTGCATATGTATGTGTGCATGTGTGTGTGTGCATGCATATGGGCCTGTGTACATGTGTGTGGGTGTACTTTCTTTTGCACCCAATCCTTTAAGCAGAGGTAGACTACTTTAGGTGCTGGCATGGTGGCTGGAGCCCATGATCCAGTACTTTGAGAGACCAAGCAGGTAGGATCAGTTGAGGCCAGATATTCAAGATCAGCCCTGGAAACATGGCAAGAACTCGTCTCTACAAATTAGGTAGGTGTGGTGGCACCTGTAGCCCCAGCTACCCAGGAGGCCAAAGCAAGTTGATCACTTGAGTCCAGATATTTGAGGCTACAGTGAGTTAGCTATGATTATACCACTCCAGACTAGGCAACAGAGTAAGACCTCATCTCAAAAAAAGAAAAAATAGACTTTATGAGATGTACCACCCTTGGGGTAAGGTATTAACCACACATACATGAAGAAAAGCAGTTTCAAACTTGAATTTCACGTCAAAGACAAACAGAACATAGGGAGGTCCAGAGCAAGGTGCTTCTGTCATAAATCCATAAATGAGAAAGGACCGAGATGGTGCAAGAGCTGTTCTCTGGCTACCTCACGAAGCGATTTAATTTTCACAGGGTAGTCAAAATGGGAGGGAGGAAGAAAGTAGAGACAAGGGCCTCCTGTGAGGTTCCTGGCGTGGGACTCCTGCCCGTGAAGCTGCGTCTCCGGTTGTGGGTGAAAAGAAGTCCCAGATGTCTTCTGGGGGATTGTATATATTGAGAATATAAATTTGTATATATTGTATACAAATTTGTATACAATATTGTATCTATTGAGGATATAAATTTAGCTCGGCAAAAAGAAACTTCCTTATAAAAGTCATATTATTCTTATAAAAGTCAAACCCTTCATCTGCAGGCAGGAAGTGGTGACAGGGAAGATCCAAGTGAGGGGAGTCTTCAATTTCACTATGGCCACAGAGCGATATGGTGAAGCAGGCAAAGCTTTCTGTGCTCCTAAGAGGGATACAGGGAAGTCCTGGAGAGCACAGAGAAGTTAAGACCACTGAGGAGGCAAGAAGAGGGGAGTGTGGGAAAACGATGCAAATGGCTGCAGCAGGAGGGCCCAGCAGGAGCTGAGGCAACATAGTTAGGGGTGATGACTCAAGGCTGGTCACGGCTCAGAGGGCCAGCAGACTGGGGGGTGCTCATGGACCAATATAAACCTGCCCTGAACTCAGAAGCAGAATGACTAGCAGGGAAGGGACCCTGAGTGGTTGAGTTGCTGCTCAAAAGGGGAGTGACTTTTATTTTTATTGTTTTGTTATAAACAGCTTTCATTTTTATTTATTGTTTCGGGTCTATTGAGGGTGCAAAGAATTCAGTTACACTGTATGCATTTGTTAGGTGAAGTCCCTCTTATAACTGTGTCCCGCCCCCAAGAGGCGTGCCATACACCATAAGGTAGTTCCCCTTAAGTGGGAGCACCCCCATTCCCTTCCTCCTCCTCTCTCCCCACTCCCTTGTTTCCCTGCTCCCCACCTTCAATTGATCTGGGTTTTTCTCTTACGTGGATATGCATTGTACTTAATTCTAATATGACGCCAGTAGGGTGTGACTGTTAAATCAGAAGTGACTGAAATACTTTGATTTGAGAAAAAACACGTTAAGTGCCACAGCAGATATATCTCATGAGTTAATTTCAGTCATTTAGAAATACAGTAATTTTATTTTGTGCTCCTGAGCTCATCACTGCACACATCACCTCTATGTCACATGTGTATCATCTTAATAGCAACAAAGGGACACCCCCCAAAATATCTCCCTTAAGCTAAATGAAGCACCAAGAGACTGAGTTAGTCAGAGTAAAATTGGTGTGGACAGCTCTGCATTGACTGTGGAGCAATCGTAATACAATGAGGAAATGGGTCAGTCTGTACTAGAATCAAGCAACAAGCTCTAGTTCATCAACACTTTTCCTATCAATTTTTCAAACCGGATTAATATCAGCCTCTACTTTTGATAAATAATATTTGATGGAAAAAATGATACCACCTGCTAACAGTCTCCTTGGGGGTGGGGGAAATCTTTAATAGCTAGAAGAAACAGAGGTACTGTTCTTCTCCAGTGCAGCCATAGAAATCCTCTCCGTCTTAGGTAGAAACATAAAGTGGAGAAACTCAAGTCTCTGGCTACCGTTGGGTGCCCTCTGACCTCCCTGTACTGATTGGAAAATATAGGGTCTAGAGAAAATGTCCACTTGATTCTATATGTTGCCACAAAAGATCTAGGTGGAAAAAGATGATTTTGTCCTAGCTCTTTGAGGCATCCTTTAGAGATCTAACTTCCTGAGGGCCAGATCTGTGGTCCCTCCTATTCTGAACCATGATCAGACACTTAGGAGAAGAGTATAGAGGAGGCTAGTCCTCTCTGAAAGGATGAACAAAATATCCAGCAATCTTGGAGGTCCTTTCAAATCACACCAGTTAGAATAAGCTCAGATATCAACAAATATCCTTTTGTGTAACACACACTAGCCTTGTTGCCCAATACCATAGAGAAAATTTTAGTCTCACACTCTAAATAGGTCTGAGTTGTAGACCTATTGCCAGGAGAGAAATAAGTATCAGAAAAATCTCAAAGCATTCCCAAGCAGAATGCAGCCAGGCCAACTGGTCAACTAGAGAACAATTTTTTTTTTTTCAATGTAGTCAGTGTGTTTGGGGAAAACAAAATTGATCTCTGTAAGTCAGGACCTAGAAACAAGTGTGTAATTACTAATTACACTTTTGGGGTTTATTCTTCCCTTGGTACAGATGCCCAACTCCCACCAAAATTAATCTGAGTTGCATTCAAGTGTGGAGGGGAGAATGGGTTCCCTGGCTGCAATCGCAGAAGTAATGAAATGCTCTTATAAGTCCATGTTGCCTCATAATAATACTCCAATATTGAAGCTCAAGTTTGTTAAGGAGCAAAGACTCAATACAACTATTCACTTGAAACTTTCCAAGGAAAAGACCCCAGTGTGTATTGAATAATTTGGTATTCTTTTGGAAATAATTAGTTTTTAATTAATTTTTTAATAGAGGCAGGAAAACCTCTTTCATGATTATTCAGGTAAGGAGTGGTGTTGGGAGTTAGGTAGGAACAAGATTTTATGAGATCCTTAATTTGGAACTTTACTTTTCAGCCACATTGAATCAAATATTTCTTAATGAATAAAAGAATGAAACAATATACCAGGCATGTATGAGGTTAAGAAACTGTTGCATACTATTATTTATAATGGAGACTTGGAGCGTAGAAACAATGTTAAAATGGGGGTAGAGGAATCATGATGCATTTTTCTACTAGAAACCTGAATTGCCCTGTTTTGTACTTAGACATAATATAATTATTTTTGCTTATAGATCTATATTCATTGGAGATAAATCGAAAAATACAATGAAAAAAAATCTATCCTTAAATTCCACTAGCCCCAAATTATCAACATTAATATTTTCTATATTCAAGTGCTTTTTCATACTTTAATTTTTTTTATTTTTTATTTATTTATTTATTTTTATTAAATCATAGCTGTGTACATTAATGCCATCATGGGGCACCATACATTTGTTTTATGTATCATTTGACATATTTTCATCACACTGGTTAACATAGCCTTCTTGGCATTTTCTTAGTTATTGTGTCAAGACATTTACATTCTACATTTACTAAGTTTCACATATATCCTTGCAAGATGCACCGCAGGTGTGATCCCACCAGTCCCCCTCCCTCTACCCCCTCCCCCTTCCCCCCTCCCTCCCCTCCTTCTCCCCCTTACCCCCAACAAAATTTGGATTTAGAATCAATGCAGTTTTGCATTGAACTTTTTGCATTTTTAGGAATTTTTGTTATTCGTATATGTTATCAAATAATCATTAATAAAATTATTTTAATCCATCTGATTGCTGAAAGTACTGTTTTAATGTATTTAATGAGATGGTTTATTTGGATTGTGTTTTCCCTTCCCATTCATGCTAAAAATAGGCTCAGATGTACATTCTTATACTTGTATATAGATAGGAATAATGTTTTTTTTTCTTTTTTTATTATTAAATCATAGCTGCGTACATTGATATGATCATGGGGCATCATACACTAGCTTCATAGACATTTGACACAATTTCATCCCAATAGTCAACACAGCCTTCCTACTAGGAAAATGCCAGGAAGGCTAGATAGGAATAATGTAAGTACAGCATATATATATATATCTTTAAGTGAAATTCCCTAAAAGTCCATTTTTGCAGGTCTTTCTTTCTCTTCCTTCCTTCCTTTCCTCCCCTTCCCCTCCCTCCCTCCTTCCCTCCCTCCCTCCTTCCCTCCCTCCCTCCTTTCCTCCCTCCCTCCCTCCTTCCTTCTCTTTCTTGCAATGTGGGTGATAACATGGTGAGATAGACAATAAAAAATAGGGACACAATGAAAAAAATCAGTTTCTTTCCCAATCTTTTTCTTTTCCCCAGAGACAATCCTGTTATTAAGATTTTATGTGTGTTTTCAGAAGAATGGTGGCATGAAGCTTAGTTTTAAAGACATTTGATACATTTTTACCAATTTCTTCTTCACCGTATTTCTTGTTATCAGCAGTGCCAAGAATGATTTATTAGTCAGCACAGACTTTCATGGTAACAGTACCTATTGTTTCTGTCTACCATGCACATACACCTTAATTTTTTCCATTTTCCCGGCCAGCACTGCTCACCTGCAGCCCTGCAGACCTTGTATGGCTGGGGGCCATGAAGAGAGACCAATTTACAAGATGCAGAACCAAGAAGTAGAAATCAAAGCATTCTGGTGGTTTTATTTGAACCCCAAATCATGGATAGTGTTAAGTCACGAAAGCCAACTAATACACTTTACTTTTTATAAACCAGTGTGAGGTATGGTGTTGTCACTTACAACTGAGAGAAACTTGACTTCTACAGTAAGAGAGGACCTTCTTATGTACAAAAGCAACTTGCTAGAGCAAAAGGGGTAGTCCTGACATAACCCCAAATGAATGCCGGGTCAAATTTTAGCTAAAGAGAAGCTTGCAGGTAGATTTCCTCCTCAGCCCCCTTCCATCCTGTGATATTAAAGTTATTAAGTAAGAAATGTCTGATTTCCTTAAGTACCAAGTTTGACAGTTGATATCTCTGACATTTCACTTTGACACTTTTTTTTTTTTTTTTAAATTGTGAACGTACATCCTCATTCTTTCAAACTCCACTTTTTGGTTGCGATTATCTTCCAAAAACTTTTAGAGTAATTTTTTATGAAACCATGTGTAAGTCAAAAATTCATGTTACTTTTGAATATTAGTTCTATCATGGGGACATCATGGTGCAGACAGCTCTAAAAATATCGATGAAGTGTTTGGGAAGGATGTTGCTAATGAAGACATGGTACGTCGATGGTTTGAGAAGTTCTAGTTTGGCAATTTTAACCTTGAAAATGAGCCATGGGCAACCTGAGACCACAGTGAGTAATGATGAGGTGAAAAGTGTGAGGACTGAGTCCATATCAACCTATGTGTGAATTGGCAGCAAGATTTGACCTTACTGTTCCAACAGTATTGGGCCATTTGAAACAAATCCACATGGTAAAGAGAAATTGTCATGCAGTTTGCCTTCTCTGCCATTATGACAAAAAGGCAAACCGTTCCTACACCCTATTGATAAGGGTGATAGGATAATAGCACTGGTATTATCCCCTACAGCTTCATGAAACCTGGTCAGTCAAGTACACAGCATGTCTACTGCAACCAAATGGATGAGAGGAGGATGCTTGCAATTCAGCAGCTGAGATTGGTCAATAGAGTCAGGTCAATCTTCTTACAAGACAATGCTGTCACAAACAATACTGCTCAAATGTAGGAGCTGGATTTGAAAAATTTCTGTCATCCTCCATTGACCAGACCTTGCTCCTACTAACCACCATTTCTTCCAGGCTTTGGACCACTTCTTGCAAAGAAAAGTATTCAACTCTCAACCAGCTGTGAAAAACATCTTTAGTGATTCCATCAGCACTTGCTCTCCAGGCTTCCTCACTGCTGGCATAAGAAGCTACCGTTAAGATGGCAAAAATGCATCAATAGTTTAGGCACATGCTTTGATAATTGTACTGCTGCTCATCTGAGATACTAACAAGCCAAACTTTTTGTGTTTTGTTGTTGTTTTATTTTGTTGTGTTTTGTTTGAGACAGAGTCTCACTCTGTCATGCTGCATAGAGTACCATGGAGTAATAGCTCACAATAACCTCAAACTCTTGGGCTCAAGTGATCCTCTTGCCTCAGCCTCCCATCGAGCTGGGACTACAGGCACACATCAGAAGGCCCGGCTATTTTTAGAGATGGGGTGTTGCGCTTTCTCAGGCTGGTCTTGAACTTGTCAGCTCAGGCGATCCACACGCTTGGGCCTCCCAGAGTGCTGAGATTACAGGCATGAACCACCATGCTGGCCCTAATAAGCTAAACTTTGATTTGAAATTGGACATTTCATATTTAATGACCTAATAGCACACAGGTGTGTAGAGTGACATGACACCATACACAATCTGAAGGCAGAATGTCTGTGTGCACGGGGGAAGGGGACGGGGAAGCTCCATCAAACACCACGTCTGGCGCGGCCTCCAGAGTAAAACTCTCCCACATACGGCCATTGAAGTTGTCTCTGTCAGACGGGTTCTTCTCATATGATCTTTTGTTTTCTTTGCTTTTTAATTTACCCAAGTTAAAGAAAGAAGATAGAGCAACTACTTAGCAAGAGTGAACTGCAGAAGCATGGCTTTCATTATAATTTAAACAAAGCCCACATTGTCTATCTTTGCAATCTAAAGCAGCCTTCTTTGAAATTTGAACTTGGAGGGCCTGGGACGGGCCACATTGCACTCATTCACGTGCAGGTCCTCGTTCCTGGACTTGGCTAGAGCGAGACTAGTGGGGAGAACCAACCTAGTTCTAAAAAGATGAAAATATATACACATGCTCACACATGCAAGTGTACACCCACAAATGGTGCTCATATACAAATTCACAAAATGTGCACAAACACATGTTGGTGCACACGCCAGCCTTAGCAACTTAGGAAGGTGCCATTGTGATAATGAGTGCTCCCTATGGGGGAGGATGAAAGCGCTGCACCCACCCATTTGCTCCCAACATTTCATTTGAACTGGAGTTTACACTATCAAAGCAAAAAAAAAAAAAAAAAAAAAAAAAAAAAAAAAATGTGGGAGGGTTTTGGGATTCCACCACCATCAATAGTGTGTTTTTATGCCCCCGCCATGTTTGCTCT
>CAUYPK010013550.1:0-12792 GCA_963574355.1 Loris lydekkerianus | reverse complement strand
AAACCATTCACATTAATTGAGAATATTGATAAGCCTTTCGAGAGTCTGGTGGACATTTTTAATCCTTTTGCGACTATGGAAGTTGGAATTTGATCAAAAATTTTTTGGGTGGGTTTACTTTTGTGGTGGAGAATTATGCTGGTCTTTATGGAGGATAGATCTAAGAACATCCTGGAGAGCTGGTTTAGTTGTGGCAAATTCCTTTAAGATGTGAATGTTGTTGAAGTATTTAATTTCTCCATCATAGATGAAGCTCATTTTAGCTGGGTACAGGATCCTGGGTTGAAAGTTATTTTGTTTTAGCAGAATAAAAGTCGATGACCATCCTCTTCTAGCTTGAAATTTTTTAGCAGAGAGATCTGCAGTTATTCTAATATTCTTCCCCTTGTAGGTAATGGTTTTCTTTCGTCTGGCTACTTTCAGAATTTTCTCCTTCATATTAATTTTAGTGAAATTGATTATGATATGTCCGGGGGATATCTTATTCAGGTTGACTCATGCTGGAGTTCTGAAACTGTCTGCTATCTGAATTTCGGAGTCTCTTGGCATGTCTGGAAAGTTCTCCTTCATAATCTCATGGAGAAGAGACTCTGTGCCTTGTGAAGCCGCTTCGTCACTTTTCGGGATCCCATGACCAGTTGCAGGGAAGCTGTTACTTGCCTGCCATCTTTAATTTCTCATCATAGTTTTATAATCTTGAGTATCCAGTAGTGATAACATCAACTTCATTGACTTGTAAACCTAGGTAGAAAAAATTGTATGTCTTCATTATATTTAATGCTTACAACTCTGAAGACAGTCTTGTTTATTTTACCAACAATCTTTTTAAAAAGTTTTGAAATTTATTTATTTTTGATTTATAAAAAATTGCATATATTTATGGTGTAGAACAGGATGTTTTAATATATGTATGTGTTATGTAATAATTAAATCAAGCTACTTAACAAATCCATTACCTCGTGTATTTATGATTTTTTAAAATCTAGTGTCCTGGAAATTTTCTATATACAATAAACCTCCTAGACTTATTTCTTCTGTCTAGCTGAAGGAACGAACATCTTCATAATTCCCTTCTACCTCCCCCCTTCAACCACAGTAGCCATCATCCTATTCTCTGCTTTTGAGTTCAACTTTTTTTAGATTCTACTTATAAGTAAGATCATGTGGTATTTGTCTTTCTGTGCCTGGCTTGTTTCATTTAGCATAATGACCTCTAGGTTCATCCATGTTGTTGCAAATAGCTGGATTTCATTCCTTTTTAAGGCTGAATGGTATTCTATTGTGTATGTGTACCATATTTTCTTTATCTGTTCATGGTACTATAATAAACATGGGAGTGCAGATGTCTCTTCTATGTACTGATCTCATTTTGTTTGGATAAATTTCTAGCAGTGGGATTGCTGGGTCATATGATAGTTCTATTTTTAGTTTTTTTGAGGATCCAGCAGACAGTTTTCCATAGCAGCTGTACTAATTTACATTCCCATCAACAGTGTACAAGGGTTGCCTTTTCTCCATATCCTCACCATTATTTGTTACCTCTTATCTATTTTGATAATGGCCATTCTTTCAGGTGTGGTGATATCTCATTGTGATTTTAATTTTCATTTCCCTAATGATAAGTGATATTGAGCATTTTTTCATATAACTGTTGGACACTTGTATGTCTTTTTTGCAGAAATGTCTATTAAGGTCCTTTGCCCACTTTTTATTCAGGGTATTTGTTTTATTTGTATGGAATTTTTGTGTTCCTTACATATTTTAGATTGTAACCTCTCTTCAGATATATGGCCTTAACATTTTCTCAAAATCCATAGATTATGTCTTCGCCATTAATTGTTTCATTTGCTGTGTGAAGATTTTTAGTTTAATATAGTCCCACTTGTCTATTTTTGCTTTTGTTGCCTGAGATTTGGGGGTCAAATCCAAAAAAATCATTGTCCCAATCAATGTCGTGTAGGTTATGTTTTGTTTTTTCTTCCAAAAATTTTATAATTTCAGGTCTTATGTTTATGTTTTTATTTATTTTGATTTTAGTTTTGATCATTCAGTTGAATTTTACATATGGCTTGAGATAAAGATTCAGGTTTGTTTTTCTACATGTAAATATTCAGTTTTCCCAGCAGATCCGACATGAAGTGGTGTCAACCTTCTCAAATGGGAGTTAGTGGTGGAATGAACTGGCAGTTGAATACCTACACCTGCACATCAACCATCTGGAATTCTGTTGCTACTCCTAGTCCCTACATGGTAACATTTGTGCTGTATTATTTCTGTAGTTTTTTTAATATAACATAGAAATTTATATTAAAGAAGTAGGTAGAACAGAAATGTTTTATTTTTTAATCAATGTTAGTTTATTATGTTAATATTTATTATAAACATGTTAGGTAACTCTTCTATAAATTAAAAAAGACAAGGAACCAAATTTGAGATCTCTATAAGGCCTACAGTTCTCTTCCATCACAGAGTCTGCACTTCTGCTATTTTGTTCCACTCTTTTTGAGCACCTCTTAAATACCAGGCATTGTGCTTGAGTGGAAAAGACATGGAACCAAATAGAAATTAGACTCTCCTCTCTCCAGGAGCTATAAGGGTAGATACATGTCATCAAATGAAGATATTGAATATTATAAGTGCTAAGGTAGAATATTTTGGTGTATTGGTTAATTTTATAAAGGATCTCAACATAAAGTAAAAGGAGACGAGGTGAATGTATACTATATAGAGAATAATTAAAATGTTTCCAAGATAAAGAATAGAAACATTTAAGGTGATGTATATACATATGATATAAGATATATCACCTTAATATATATGTTAAACACAGGGAGGGAATTCATAAACTAGAATATAAAATTATATATATATAATATAAGATATATCACCTTAATATATATATTATGACCTTATTAAGGTTATTATATATATGTTATACATATATATATATATATATATATATACCTTATTATATATATATATACACCTTATTATATATATGTTATATATATTATATATATTATATATTTTATATATATATATATATTTTATATATATATATACACAAATTACCTTGATTTTATCTTTATAAACTATATGATGTATATAGTTTGTAATGTATATATAAACTATATAATAAATAACTAAATATACATGCATTTAGTATCACATGTACTCTGAAAATATGCACATCTGTTAGGTATCAATTTTTTTTTTTTTTTAAGAGATGAGGTAAATTGACAGTCATCAGTTTACAAATGGAGCAAGGACATTATAATCAAAAGGAGCAGGAAACTCTGTGGGCTTTTCAGAAAAGTGTAAATAGGTTAACATTGCTGTAGCATAATGTATGACAGATACAACAGAGATAAATCTAAAGAGGTTAATAGAGGCCTAAAATATAAGACTTTATATGCAGTGGGGAGTCAAAGCTATTAACATAATCATATGTTCTTTTTTGAAAGATTAGTCTGGGAGGAATGGGGAAGACAGATGGCAGGCAAGTAAGACACAGAATGAAGAAGTTAGTTAAGCCATCGTTTCAAGACATCCAGGGAAGAGGTCTAGAATGGCCTGGTCTAGAACAGTGACAGTGAAAATTGAGAGATGAGAGATAGAAAGAATTGATAAGACTTACTAAAGGATTTAAAGTTGAAATATGGGTCCCCAATAAATTATATGAATTACAAAATCCAAAAGCTCTGGAAAACATCCTCAATACTTGTTATTTTTGTGTTTTGTTTTTTGGAATTTACTTTTTTGACGATAGCTGTGTTAGTTGAAGCTTCTCAGTGAAGTCACTACACACAGTGGTTCTCAACCTGTGGGTCGTGACCCCTTTGTAACATTGAGCAGGTTGAGAACCACTGTGAGGAAAGCCCATTTAGAGATATAATAGCTAGAATTTTCAGAACTGAGAAAAGCCATCATTCTTTGATTCTGGAAACCCAAATAAATCTTCAGTAGGAAGTAAGCAAATCAATAAATCAGCCAATCTACTTCTATAAACATCAAGGTAAAGCTACTTACAAAAAGGCAAAATATTAAAATCAACAAAAAAATTTGAATACCAACTGCATTGGTTTTCTATTGCTACCATAACAAATTAACTCAAATTTAGTATTTAATATTTAATAAAATGATACAAATTTATTATCCTACAATTCTAGAGGTCAGAAGTCTGACATGGACCTTACTGGGCTAAAATTGTGTTGAGAGTGCTTCATTCATTCTGGAGGCTCCAGGGGAAAATATGTTTACTTCCTCTAGCTTCTGGAGGTAATCTGAATTCCTTGACTTGAGGCCCTCTTGCACTATCTTCAAAGCTAGCAACTATGGCATTACTCTAACCTCACTTCCATCACTACATCTCTTTCTTTGATTCTCTTGCTTCCCTTTTCCATTTTTAATGACCCTTGTAATGATACTGGGCCCATCTGAATTATCCAGGATAATCTCTCTATTTTAAGAACAGCTCATTAGCAATCTTAATTCCACTGCAACCTTAGTGCACCCTTATAGTATTTCACTCTATCTTTTTTAATCTCTTAATCCCTCTTTCATATTTTCCATCTCTTTATGTGTTTCATTCTATATTTTTTTTCCAATTTTATATTCTGGTTTATGAATTCCCTCCCTGTGTTTAATTTGCCATTTAACCCATCCATTGAGGGTTTGTATTTTTTTCTTTTTCTTTTTCTTTTCTTTTCTTTTCTTTTTTTTTTTTTTTTTTTTTTTTTTTTTTTTTATTCAGTGTGTCACTTTTTTGCCCTTAGTAGAGTGCCAGGGCATCATAGCTCATAGCAACCTCCAGCTCTTGGGCTTAGATGATTCTCTTGCTTCAGCCTCCAAGTAGCTGGGACTACAGGCGCCTGCCACAATGTCTGGCTATTTTTTTTGTTGTTGTTGCAGTTTGGCAGGGTCTGGGTTTGAACCCGCCACCCTTGGCATGTGAGGTCGGTGCCCTACTCACTGAGCCACAGGCACCGCCCAAGGTTTTTGGTTTTTTGTTTTGTTTTGTTTTGGTAAGTGTTATTGAAATATAATATACATATAGAAAAGTACAAAGATGAATTTTCATGAAGTGAACATAGTTATAGTTCAGCCTGGTCCTCCTATTATTCAACTTATCTGTTTAAGTTTTTATTTCATGAGTTATGGTTTTAATTTCAAAGAATGCATTTACATTGTCTATTCTTTTTCATAATATCCTGTTTATTTTCATAATTACCTACTCTCTTTTTAAAGTTTTTGACTTACGGTTTATTTTATCTGATATAAGTATAACTACTCCTGCTTGCTTTTGGTTTCCATTTGTGTAGAATATATTTTTCTATTCCTTCACTTTCAGTCTCCATGTTTTTAAAGGTGAAGTGAATTTCTTGAAGATAGCATATAGTTGGATCATTTTTCTTTTCTTGAGACAGAATCTCACTTTGTCACCCTGGGTAGAGTGATGTGGCATCATAGCTCACAGCAACCTCAAACTCTTAGGCTCAAGTGATTCTCTTGCCTCAGCCTCCCAAGTAGCTGGAGCTACAGGCACCTGCCACTATGCCTGGCTATTTTTAGATATGAGGTTTTGCCCTTGCTCAGGCTATTCTCAAACCCATGAGCTCAGGTAATCCACCTGTTTCTGCCTCCCAGAGTACTAGGATTACAGGCATGAGCCACTGCACCTGGCTTAGTTGGATCATTTTTTTTTTATCCATTCAGCCAGTGTTATCTTTTAAGTGAGGAATTTAATTCATTTACATTCAAGATTATTATCAAAAAGGGGACTTACTCCTGTCATTTTAGTTGTTTTGTATATCTTTTGTTTCTTTCTTCCCTTATTTATTATTGTTGTTTTCTGTACTAATAAGGTTGATTCTTTATGTTTCTCCTTTATGTATCTGCTCTATCAGTGAGTTTTATGCTTTGGGATGTCTTCATAATGGTGATTATTGTCTTTGAACTTCTAGATGCAAGACTCCCTTAAGCATTTCTTGTAAAGCTGGCCCAGTAGTAAAAAAATTTCCTCGATTTTTGCTTCTATGGGAAAAACTTTATTTCTTCCTCATTTCTGAAGGATAGCTTTGCTGGACACTTTTTCCTTTCAGTACTTGAAGTTTCTGCTGAGAAATCTGCTAGTCTAATGGAAATTCCCTTACATGTGTCTTTGACTTTTGACAATTTGACTTAGTGAGGATCATTTTGAGTTTAATCTACTTTTGAGCTTCCTGGATCTAGATGTCTGTATGTCTCCTTAGACTTGGGAAGTTTCCAGCTATTATTTCATCAAATAGGTTTTCTGCATTTTTTTTTTTTTTTAAGAGACAGAATCTCACTTTATCACCCATGGTAGAGTACCATGGCGTCACAGCTCATAGCAACCTCCAGCTCATAGGTTTAGGCAATTCTCTTGCCTCAGCTTCCTGAGTAGCTGGGAATACAGGCACCTGCCACAATGCCTGGCTATTTTGTTGTTGTTGTTGTTGTTGTAGTTTGGTGGGGGCCGGGTTCGAACCTACCACACTCGGTATATGGGGCCGACACTCACTGAGCCACAGGCACCACTGGTTTTCTGCATTTTTTAAATCTCATTCTGGAACTCCCATAATAGGAATATTTATTTGTTTAATGGTATCCCATAAGTCTTGTAGGGGTCCTACAGTTTTTTTCATTGTTATTTATTTTTCTCTGAGTAATTTCAAATGACCTATCTTCAAATTCATGGATTCTTTCTTCTGATTGATCAAAACTATTGTTGAAGTACACTGTTATATTTTTAATTTTATTAATTGACTTCTTCAGCTGCAGAATTTCTATTTTGTTCTTTTTAGTGATATCTCTTTGTTGTATTTCTCATTTATATAGTGAACTGTTTTCCTGATTTTATTGAATTGTGTATCTGTTGTTTTTTTTTTTGTTTGTTTTTTGTTTTTTTTTTTGAGACAGGTTGTTTTTCTGTTGCCTAGGCTAGAGTACAGTGGTGCCATATAACTCACTTTAACCTCAAACTCCTAGGCTCAAGTGATCCATGCAGCCACCTCAGTATCCCAAGTGGACTACAGGTGTGTACCACACACCTGGCTAATTTTTTCTACTTTTTGTAGAGACAAGGTCTCACTATATTTCTTAGACTTATCTATATGTTTTAGTATCCCACTGGGTTTCCTTAAAACAATTATCTTGAATTTGTTTTCTAGCAATTTGTTGATTTCCTTTTCATTGTGGTTTATTACTAGACAGTTATTGCATTCCTTTGGTGGTGTCATATTTCCTTGCCTTTCCATGTCTCTTGTATCCCTATGTTGATGTCTGCTCATCTGGAGGAAGAGTTGCCTCTTCCAAAGTTCCTATGGTGGCTTTTATAGAGGACTTTCACCAACAGGTAGGTCTTAGGGTACTAGTTGGGAAGAGAGTAGTGACTATTTTTCTTGGTAGGTGGCAATGGAATAGTTTCCATGTAGCTTTTTCAGCTACCTTAAACAACAGCAATAACTGTGGGCATCTCAGTGGCCTAGGTTGTAGAGGTTGGTGGTATTAGATGTAGAAGCATAGGTTGTTAATATCCCAAAGGGCATATGGGGCACTCCCATTCTTATTTCCCCACAATGGGAAGACTTAGCTGAGGGGATCCCTCTTGGTTTCAGGTCTGACGCAGCCTACAAATAGCCACTGTGACACTAGTTTACAGTTGCAAGTGCTTGCAGTGGCAGTGGGACTGGGGTCCTAAGCTCAGACTATTACAAAACCTATTGTGGCACCTGAGTATTGGAGTACAGGTTTGCTCTCAGTGGCAGGGTTGGATGTCAGTTGCCCACAGAGCCAAGATCTGTGACTCTGAGGCACCTGCTAGCAACTCATGCCCAAGGGCTAGATTATAGCTATAATTCTACCCCAGGGGCAGGGCACAGCCTGAACTGACTCCAGGGAAGAGTGGGTGCTCTGAATGTTTGAGCCCAGAGCCCAGGCTATGACTATAATTTGGGAGCCTAAGCTAATAGGACTCAGTGGCATCTTTAGTCCCAAGGGATATGATTCTGGACCCTGAGATGGTGACTTTGGACCCTGAGATGGCAGAGCTTGGCAGTATCCCAGACTCTGTGAGGTCAAACACAGCAGAAGGAAGGAAGTCACCTACAGTAGTGGAGCACAGCTGTTATTTGGGCCCTGAGGGACAGAGAGCAGCACAATCATGACTCCACTGCCAGAGATAATCATATCACATCAGCTCAGTCTTTAGAACTGTTTTTCAATCTTTTTTTTTATCTCATGGCACACTTGAACCTATAGTTAAAATTATATTGATAAAAAAGGAGTTAAAAAAGAATATTCTTATTGCACTTTGAACTTCTTTTGAAAATAATATAATAAATGAGCTTTAAAAATTTTCAGGGCACACATAAGATCCTCTCCTGGCACACCAGTGTGCTATGGCACACCACTTGAAAATCACTGCCCTAGAGGGCTATCCCAGATCCAGGGAAGCAGGGTACTAGGGTTGCTTGGCTTGTAGGGCAAATATGTCAGGTCAGTCTCAAGTTGCACAGTTGTTCAACTTGGTCAAGGCATTAATTCCCCAGGAGAGAGTATGCAGCTATAGCTTAGTCCTGAGGGCGAAGTAGAACAGTTCTACCTTCACTTGACCCCATGGGGGAGAGTATAATGCTTACAGCTGAGCTTGGGGATAATAGGCCACTGGTGGGTGGCTGTAGAGGATTTTACCCTCAGAGATAAAGGAGAGCCATGGCTACTCACTCCCAGAGCAAGATATGCTCCAGCCATATTCCCAGTTCCAAGATAATGTAATACAGTAGCTATATGGGCCACAGGGGACAGGGCACATTGTCAGCTCCTTCTCTGAGGGAAGCAAAGCTGTGTGAACTCCAGGTAGTGCCCTCTGCTGGGCTTAGAGCCTGTGAAGACTGCAATCAACCCCAGGGGTGAAGACTGTAGGAGTCCAAGGTATTGGTGGAGGTTGCTGGGATCCTCTTGCCTACATTTCATGATAGGGAGAACTTCCTGCTTCTCACCAATCCCAACTGGGGGATGTGGTGGTAGAGTCCAGGTTTTTCCTTCCATTCTCTATATGGCCATTCCAAGTCTCTGTGTTCATCGGGGTTTTTTGTTACTCCTTTGATATACTCTGGCACTGCCCTTCAGTAATTTTTGTTAAACTATACTTGTTTATTCCATTTTGGCTGTCTTTGTGGGAAGATGAGTGCTAAAATTTTCTACTTAGCCATCTTGCTGATATCATTTCCAATTTTGTATTTTTTAGTGATCTGCTTTTTTCATTCAGTGTTATGCTGGTAAAATTCATTTGTGTTAATATGTGTAAGTACATTTATCCCAATTACTGTATACTATGTGTATTTCATTGTTTGGGCATTTTTGTTGAACATGGACAGGTCTGTTTGTTCCAAGCATCTGCCAGTCTTGGCCACATTGTTGTGTATATTCTTTAGAGTATGTCTTGGTACACATATACAACCATTTCTCTAGAAAATATACTTGGCAGTGGAATTGCTAGGCCAAAGCTAAGCTAGGGTTTAGCTTTACTAGGTAATTTTAAACTCTTTCCAAAATGGCTTTACTAATGTATCCTCCCACCAGCAGTATGAGAATATTATCACTGTCACCAACATTTGACATTATTTTAATTATTTAATTAATGCAAAATAATTTTAATTATTCACTAATATTTAAACATAAATATTTATCTAAAATTAGAACATAAATATTAAAATTAAAATTGTGCCACTCTTGCAAGAGTCTAATGGCATCATGCTATATTTTCCTTTTGGTATATGAATAATCAACTGGCTGAGCATTTTTTCATACATTTATTAACTATTAAGTTCCATTTTATTTTGATTTCTATTTTTTTTAGAGACAGAGTCTCACTCATTTTGTCACCCTCAGTAGAGTGCCATGGTGTCACAGCTCATAGCAACCTCCAGTTCTTGGGCTTAGGCGATTCTCCTGCCTCAGCCTCCTGAGTAGCTAGGACTACAGGTGCCTGGCACAACACCTGGCTATTTTTTTGTTGCAGTTTGGTGGGGGCTGGGTTTGAACCTGCCACCCTCAGTATATGGGGTTGGCGTCCTACTCACTGAGCCGCAGACACCTCCCCTAAGTTCCTTTTTTAATGAAATACCTGTTTTTGTACGGTTATTTGTCTTTTTCTTATTACATTATGAGCTCTATACAAATCCTGGGTACTACTCCTTTATCAGTTGTTCATATTGCCATTTTCTCCTCTTGATGGTATTTTTTTTAAAGTATTAGTGTTCTAGAGAATTTTTGAGTAATCATGTTTCCTGCTATAGATTCTCAGAAATTTAAGAAATACAAACAGGAGCCAGAAGGGAATTAAAAGTTAGATGTAGGGGAGGAGACAAGATGGCGGACTGAAGCCAGCTTTCCACAGAGGCTCCTGTCCAGAAGGAGAGTTAAGGGACAAAAATTTAGTAAGTAACCTGGAGGATTCGAGCTGTACCAAAAGAGAAGGTTGAAGAATGCACATCAACACTGCTGAGGCGAGCTGAGACCACAAGGATGCAAACAAAAGCAAAACGGCTCACTTCTAGATATTCTGAAGCCACACCCCCGTCTCCCTGGGCAACCAGAGGAGGCCACCCGTGAGTAAAGGATTTGCCTGATGCTGCTCACAAACCCAGAAAGCTTCCAGGTCAGGGCCTACTCAGAGAGGTAATAGAATACAAACCTCCAGCAGCAAAGACATCTAAACTCAGAACAGCCTGTCTTCTGCAGGTGATTTTAGCAGAAACAGAGACAGAATTCCGCAAAGTTGTCCTGTTCTGTTCTGTTAGCAACATCAATCAGGGGCGGGGTTAAGCCTGAGTGAACACCCCCCTACCTTCACCCAAGGATGTCAGGCCTCACCTCCTCCTGCTAGATAGTGGCAGACTGCAGAGGCCTAGCAGATTTCCTTGTGATTCAGGCAGGTGCAAACCCCTGGAGTATCTGTTCACTACAGGCAACTAGGTCAGCCATCTGCCGAGATACCAGTGACTGGGTCTGACGGAGTGGCAAAGAGGGGAAGGAGACATCAACCTTCACAGACTGATCAATTTGCTAGGTGGCTCCTCCTGACTCCACGCAGCACTGGAGTAAGCCATATCAGAGGAGTCACCAGACCCCTATGATCCAGTCCCCAGAGACCTCTTGAACTCTCCCACCTGAGAAAGGTGCCAATTGAGACAATTGATTTGGACCTTTTGAACTGAACCAATAGACTGAGGACTTTTCAAGCGGTGCCCTGGGTGTGCAGCTGTAGGAAAATTTGATTTTCCTTTTCTAATTGGTGCCAGAGGTGGGCGGGCAGGGTGACTTAACCGCTGGTTTTTCCCTGCAGCTGAGACTTCAACCCAGAGTAAATGTTACGCTAGGGTTGAACAGAAACCAGCTGAAAACAAGACAGAACCACTTATCCCCACACCAGACAGGGCCCCAGTTTCTCAGGCCACAACACTGTATAGGCCCTTGATAAAGCCCCAGGGGAAAAATCAAAGGGAGTAAAACAACCATGGGGTGGAATCAGTGGAAAAACTCTGGTAACATGAATAACCAGAATAGATCAACACCCCCCCAGAAAAGATATGGCAGATGTAATTGAAGATCACATTCATAAACAACTGGCTGAGATGTCAGAAATTGAATTCAGAATTTGGATCGCAGACAAGATTAATAAAACAGAATTAGGAATTCGAGGAGAAATTCAAAAGTTGTCTCAAGAATTTAATGAATTTAAAGGCAAAACCACCAAAGACTTAGACACACTGAAGCAAGAATTTGCAGCCCTCAAAGATCTGAAAAATACAGTAGAATCCCTCAGCAACAGAATGGAGCAAGCAGAAGAAAGGATTTCTGACATTGAAGATAAAGCATTTGAACGCTCCCAAACTCTCAAAGAGGAAGATAAATGGAGAGCAAAAATGGATCATTCTCTCAGAGAGCTCTGGGATAATTCAAAGAAGACCAACATACGAATAACTGGGATTTCGGAAAATGATGAAGTGGCCTCGATGGGCACAGAGGCCCTTCTACATGAAATTATGAAAGAAAATTTTCCAGACATGCCTAGAGATTCTGAAATTCAGATAGCAGACAGCTTCAGAACTCCAACATTTTCAACCCCAATAAGTCATCCCCCAGGCAGATCATAATTAGTTTGACTAAAGTTAATATGAAGGAGAAGATTCTCAAAGCAGCTGGGCGAAAGAAAACAGTTACGTACAATGGCAAGAATATTAGAATGACGGCAGACCTCTCTGCTGAAACTTTTCAAGCCAGAAGAGGGTGGTCATCGACTTTTAATCTCCTAAAGCAAAATAACTTTCAACCTAGGATCTTGTACCCAGTTAAACTGAGTTTCATTTATGATGGAGAAATTAAATACTTCAATGACATTCATATGTTGAAAAAATTTGCCATAAGTAGACCAGCTCTTTGGGATATTCTCAGACCTATCCTCCATAATGACCAACCCAATCCTATACCACAAAAGTAAACTCATTCAGAAACTTTTGATCAAACTCCAAATTCCACACTGGTGAAAAGATTAAAAATGTCCACTGGACCTTTGAAAACCTCGATACCCAGAACTCCACCAGACTTATCAATCTTCTCCATTAATGTGAATGGCTTAAACTGTCGTCTAAAGAGGCATAGGTTAGCTGACTGGATACAAAAACTCAGGCCAGATACTTGGTGCATTCAAGAGTCACATCTTAACTTAAAAGAAAAATACAGACTCAGGGTGAAAGGATGGTCATCCAT